>CAJVRI010001536.1:0-57500 GCA_911649635.1 Poeciliopsis gracilis
TGGTAATCTTCATGTTTAGCAGCTTCTTCAACACCGTGGTTTAAATTACAGCTGAAATGAATAAAACTGGTGAAGAAAATCAGCCAAAGTCGTTAAGATCTTCAGAAAACTCCAGAAATCTGGGAAACAATTGAAGAAAACGGTTTTAAAAGAGAGTCTGGCCTTTAGTGGAGGTTTATATTATATTTGAACTGTAACGATAATAAAACTGAAGAGACATTTAGCAGCTTGGAGCCTGAAGGGATTTACTGGCCGTGTTTGCTCCTCGCCAGCAGAGGGCGCTGAAGATCACAACATGCTTTATGAAATAATAACTCGATGCTTTCATTTATCAGATGTTTCTTCACACGTTAAAATATATTCTCAGGATTTGGTTCATTTCCGTTCAAAACTCTTCAAGCTGGTTAAACAAATAAAAGCTGATTTGGTGCAGAAAAGTTTGGCTGTTTAGCAAAAAGTCAACTTTTAGTATAAGTAGACATGATTCTACCTGTTATAAAAGCTCAGTTATGAAACAGACTAACAATGTTCTTATGATTTTCCACTGTAGGAAAATTATTTTGGCAAAAAATTTGACCCTTATTAAAAATAAAAAGTCTATTTCTGGACAGGTCAGAGATTTATCTTTCTTTGTTTATACAGTCATGGTGTTTCACTGCCATCTAGTGAACATTTAACATCTAGTGAACATTTAAACATTTAAAATAATAAACGTCACAATAAAGCTGCACTTTATACAGAAATACGCAGAAAAGGATTAAGGAAACTAAAAAAAAATATAACAATAATTCTGACTTTAATCTCAGAATTCCGATTTTCCTTTCAAAATTTAAAAACTGATTAAAGCAGCATGTAAACACTGAGAGGTGGTGTTATACTGGGAGCAGACTGGTCTGATCACTGGTCTGATCCCTGTGGCTGTGGGAACCAATGAGAATCTGACACGTTTTCTTCTCATCCAATCACAGGACGAGCTGCTAAAGCAGGAAGAGGAACTGATGGTCCAGTTGGACCAGTTCAGCTTCATCCTGGTCCAGTTCCACCTCAGAGCTGGAGTCTCTCAACACCATTTATAAATAACTAATAAAACATGTCAGTTTATCTGTTTATGGGCCAAAAGGATGAAAAATAAACCATCATGGTGATAAAAACAAACCTTGATGGTTCATTGCTGCTGTCAGAGAGACAAAGGGAAGAACAGCAGAACCAATCGGATCGCTTCCCTGCTGATCCCTCAGTAAAACCGAAAGGTCAGAGGTCAGATTAAAAACTGCTGCTGCTTTAGTCTGATCCAGATACAGAGGAACAAACAGAACAAGTGAGCTAAATGGGATTAAAACACTTCAATGAGAAAAATCTGTGATTTCTCTACGTTTGACACATTTCAGGGTCACAATAATGAGATTTTCTGGGTCTGATAAAGTTTATAACCTCATACCCTGATCCACCCCTGATCCAAATTACACCAGTAAACCTTTTAAACTCACACTAAATGCTTGTTTTTCTCTATTTTTATTAGATTTCATAAAACTTCAGTTTTAGGAAGTCATTGTTTCTAAACTGCAGACCAGTTTTGGTCAGATTACTCATTTAAAGTGTGTTTTTTAATCCAGTTACTGTTTTTAAAGATGTTTGTGAGACTTTATACTGTAATAATGCTGATCAACAGCAGAGAAAAGCAGAAAAACTCACAGAATCAATCCAAAAAAGAGTTTCCTTATTGCTTGATTCACAAAGTAACCTTGTCATACGAACATGCCTGGAATGAGACATAGATCCCAGCAGATGCTGGTTGTGCTATTTAAGGTACAAAAACCTGTTGAATTACATTTCATTCGAACCGAGTTTCATTTCCTGCAGATTGTCTCCTAGTCTGAGGCAGTGAAATGTCGTTTCATCACCCTAATAAAGATTTTCCAGGTCTTAGGAACCAAAATGTGCAACAATAGCTGCATGGTGTAAAAAGGGTCAAAATAAGAGTGAAAGTTGTTATGAGTCATTTTAAATATTCAGATAGTGTAAGGTGAATGATATGTAAACTTTTAATGTTTTTATGTCTGGTTATTGTTAGAATCCGGAGGAACAAAAGAAAAAAAATCAGCTGAAAATCTGGATAAATTGGCTAAAATCATCTCTTAACTCTAAATCAACTCAAATTAAAAGCTTCAGCAGCATTAGCTGTATCCCACTGTCACATGTTATTCTGCTCACATAGAGAAATACAAACTAAGCAAAAACAAAGGTTTATTTTCCAGAAAAACTGCAAAAACACTAAATCCTATCAAGTATTTTTGGTCTCCAAATATCTTAGTACATTTAAAATAAGTAACTTTTCAGCAAGTTTTAGGATCTTGTTGAAAAAGTTCTAGTTGTATTGACAAATTATTAACATGGAAATATGTCTTGTTAGATGTGAATTGGTTCACTAGTAGAACTAGAATTTTTCATCAATATTAAGGAATTATTTACTCAAAACAAGATCCTAAAACTTACTGAAAAGTTACTTGTTAGTTTTGTTTAATTTGCACTAAGATATTTTCACACCAAAAATGTTTTGTAAGATTTAGTGTTTTTGCAGTGTAAATTCAACTGTTGCTTTAAAAACCTTGTAATTTCACAGAACTATTTAATAGTTTGAATTTCACATCCGGATCTGCTTTTGGGAAGTTTAAGAATTTAACATAAATAGAAAGACAATCGTCTCAAATCAAGTTTCGTTTCAGGAGAAATACCAACCCAGATGACATGTTTCATCATGTTTGCTTCGTGTTTCCACTCCTCTGTTCTTGGCTGCAGCCCAGCAGAATGCAGCTGAACGCATAACTGGGCGTCAGGAGCAAATGATGAAAACCTGCTGGACCAGATTCAGCTCAGAACGAGGAACAGAGGCGTCGATGTTTCACACGCCATCAATTTATTTTCATCTGGACTTTCTGATGAGAATATTTGGTTTGTCTGAAGCTCAGCAAACTGCAGGATACACAACAAGTATTTTAACACTTTGAAATCAAAAAAGTCTTAAGTGTAAAATTGTTTCTATATAAAAGCAAAAAAAAGCATAAAGTTATTAAATGATCTAAAGATCATTGTAATTTATTGTGAGTCTGAGTTATTTTATTAAAAATCATAAAATATTTGACCTAATAGTTAAGAATAAAATGCAAACAAATTTTTCTGTTTGCATTTTAAAAAATATGAACTTTGGGATGAACTGGAGACCAAACTGTTAGAAATGAACAAATCAGGATTTTTTTTTTTTTTTGTTATTTTAGGTTAAATTTCAAGGGCGTGTTGATGAGTAGAATCCAATAAAAACATAACTTACATTTTCTCAGGGAGTTTTATTTTAACAGCACAAATTGAATATTTACATGGATTTATTGCAATACAGCAGATTCAGACTGAAACAAAAAGTTAAAAGAACAAAGTTTAACAAAGTAAAACAGTAAACAAAGAAAAAAATCAACCAAAGGAACATTTAGTTGGATTAATTGAGAAACGGATATAAAGTAATGATTACACATTTTTACCCAAAACCATAAACTAACATTTGATTCTTTAAATAAAAGAACACAGAGAGAAGCTCAGAAACGGAAACATCATCCCGGAGTAAATCTTAGATAAAACATTCAGAAAGGTGAATGAACTTTTTGAAGCGTTTTGCAGGTCGTGTTGACCAATCAAAACGCTTTATGCTGCAGCCTCACTCGCCTGCTGCACCAGTGAAGGACTGAAAGCAGCACAAAGTGCTTTGCTTTGGAGTCCTCTGAACTTGATAGTGGAAAATATAACAGGGATTTACCAGTATCACTTTCCACATTGGCACTAACCTGCCAATGTGGGAGGCACACTTTTTTTTTCTGAAAAACATTTCAGAATAAAAGTTGGTTGCCCCATCTGGCCTGCAGTCATAGTAAAAAGAACTGTACGTTTGTGGAGAGATGTCGGTTTTTCCTGTGTTGCTTCTTCCCATTGAGGATGAAGGTTTGTTTCATAAACACTTTCTTAGGAGTTTTTAGTTCAGACAATTTCCTGGGTGTCTTTTCTCTTTGATTGTCTTATAGATTTGCTGCTACACTGAATTTCATTCATGACTAGATGAGCTGGGATGTCTGAAAATGAGTCCAAATTACCAGCCTCACCCTATAGGCCTTGGTTTGATTTTTAAAAAATATATTTTTTGCTAAATTAGAGTAATTGAACCACATCTCAACTCGTGGTTCAGTTAAAACTTTAATGTTCTTCTAATTGACTCGTCATGAAGTTTGACATGAAGCTCTGGGTATTTTGTTTTTTCTCTAACCTTTTGGTTAAATACCTTCAATTTGTTCAAATGTTGTTTCTGACTGTAGAATAATAGACTAAAGCAAATGTTGCTGTCAGATTCTGATGAGACCAGATGTTTTTGTTTATCATGTTCTGATACGTGAAGCCATAAAACTGAAAGTGGGTGTACTTTCTTTTTACCATGACTGCATCTAACTTGACCACAAACATGCTTTCAAGGATCTGGAAGCACTGTTCGTAAGTCTAACGTTTTAACAGTCACTACAAATGTCATGTTAACATCTGAAGAGTTTCTGTTTGAAGCTGAACACATGGACACATGTCATCATGGTTCGGAAACAATTTCAGGCTTAAAGGTGATACAACAATAGATTGCTTCACCAAAAAAACCTTACGCTAGTAACCAACTAGGACAAGTACAAGTTGTACATTGTACAAGGTCAGTTGAATTACTGCGCTTGTGCTTTTGGAAATTCACCAAAAGATTAACGTCTGCTGTAAAATCATCTGTTTTCCATAGTGAATAAAGATGAGTGTATTTACAGACTGAGTCTCTGGCTTAAGTAACTTTAAATGGCTTTAAGCTACTTAAGCCATATGAAGCACTAAGAACAACCAAAATGAGTTGCGGAATACATACCTCAGGATTCTTTTTGTGATGCATGTCTGTCCTTTGCAAGAGCGAATTACTTTAAAGTAAAACTACTGATGCAAAGAGTAATAATGGGGAACATAAAGTTTAACACCATTATTACAGTGACAACCCAAAATAGAAAACGAGGTAGTCGCATAACTCAAATGGCGTGGCAGCCTAAAATGATGCTTTTCATCTCCCAGGAAGCCACAGAGTTCATAGTGCAGGTGAGTTGAGACAGAAAAATGTCCTCAACCCGCCAGACATGAGGACACAGTGGTGTGTCCTCATGTCTTGTTTATCCCTTACTGTAACTCTGGGTTCACACTGGGCATCAACAGCCATCTAAAGGTTAATTTTGTTTAGAAAGACTTGGAAGACATTATGGTTTGGCATACATCATCTTGCAAGGTGCACAAGATTTTTTTACTTTTAAGCCACAGCAAAAATGGTTTCAAATCTCAATTTTTTTTTTTTAGTCAGTGCGAACCTGGTTTGACAGAAAGGGATAAACTGAGCCATGGTAAGGTAAGTTATATCATGGAAGGGGGATCATCTGGGTGATATTTGCAGAATTTAACAATTAAAGGAACAATTAAAGGAACAATCAAACAAACAATCAAACAAACAATTAAACAAATTGCTGCATACATCCCAATCCTTCCCCGTTGTGTTGGCTTTTTATCTTGAATTTGAGGCTTGACACCTGCAAAATGATGAAACAAAAATAAATACATTTTTGAAGTTTTTAGAAAACAGTTTTTTTTTTTACCAGAAGACACAAAAAATAAAAAGATGCTGAAACCATATTGACCTTCAGCAGCTCCAAAAACGACCCAAACCCATCAGAAAATTGTATTTGTTGACAAAATGTAAAATCATTCAGCAAGAACTCAACATTAAACTGATTTGATCTGAATTAGTGAATTAATTCTGCTTATAATGGCAGCTGCAGCTTTGAACTAATTTAACCTCTTGAACATAAGAGCAACATGTTACCCATGGCAACCAGCCATCATGTGACTCAGAAACAAATCCTGTCAGACCTGGGTGTGGTAAGAGAAACTATTTTACATCAGGTCAGTAAAACCATCGACTGACTGCAGTAAGACAAATAAATAAATACTGAAGGGATCAATGTCTGAACTTCAAGGTGCTCAAGCATCGGAAAGCAAGAAGGAGACATTAAATATAAAAACCTGGAAGAAAATGTCAAGTTGTCTGTGAGGAAACTGAAGCTGACTGAAGAAATTGTTGAAAAGTTTGACAAGGTGTAGTTTAAAAAATACTCATTAAATTAAGGCAACATATTACAACCGATATTAATTAGATTTTATCATAGTATAATTTTATAGCACAATCAAGTAAAGGTCAAGTTCAGCTGTAAAAATACTGAAAATTGCTATTTAATTCCTTTAAGTTGGGTTTCTATCTCTTTCAGAAGTTCATTCCCCAATAAAATAAACCAGAAAGAAATCTGAAGTGATTTATTGGAACTTTGCATTTTCAAAAATATAAAATATTGAACAACAGCCTCACCTTCAGCTGTTACATTTGAATGGCTCGGGTCTCGGTCATTTTTTCTGGCTGTAACAAGAAGAAACACAGGAAGTGATTTTCACTTAAAAACTGTGATAGTATATTAAGCTGAAATCATTGACAAAACTGTCCATAAACAAAATTATTTTTATTTTATTTAATTAGAATAAGTAGATTTTACTCCAAACTGCTTTATTTCAGAATAAGTAACTGCCACAAAATTAATAATTACATTGATTATATCTTAGTTAAAATCTCTTTGATCACAAAATAATTTTTTACAGTGCATCAGTTTATATCCAAAAAGCAGAATTCAAAATAGTTGAAAGAGCAACAAGATTTTTAAAATGTGACGTCTTCTATTTGCATATAGAAAATAAAACTAGTGGTTTATCCTGTTTAAGTGAAGTCACTGGTCAGTTTTTTTAGCTTACCTCTGACTTCAAGTTTCAGTTTTGTGACGTTTTTTCTTTCTTCACTGCCCACAATGCACTCATACTGTCCTGAATCGTTCACCTTTAGGTCAGACAGGAGACACTCTATCGTCCGGTTCCTGACCAGCTTGAAGTTGCACTGGAGTCGCCCTTTGAACTGATCATCTATATACGGATCAGGCTGCTTTTTGCTGTCATACCGATAAATCCTGTTCCCTGACTCCTTTCTAATCAATGTGATGTATAGCAAGTCAGAGGAAGAGTTAACTGGAGTCAGTGTGACTTTTAAGTGTTGTTGCTCAGTCTTGTTCACCTGGAGCAGAGGTCTTCCTGCAGGAGTCACAATAAAAAGATAAAGTCAGCTCTCATCATTTAATCTAAAAAACTCTCTCTAGAGATGAGAAGAAACTGACTTAAAACGTAAACAACAAACCCAAAGTGGCCACCATGCTCTCTGGCTTCCTAATTCTCATATTGAACTTTCCCACACATGTCGTTCCTAACAACAAACTCTGACATACGTAACGCTTCATAGTAAAACCTCCAAGACAATCAAGAAAAAAATCTGACAGCTTTGTTCATATTTTTACAGTATATGGCCCTGTTGACTCGGCTTTCCATAATTAAAATCACGACATGCCAATCGCCATGCTGCAAAAATACAAACATTTACCAAACAGTTCAGGTCTATTTTCTAGAGCAAATATTTTAATATTTGTCTTATTTGTGTTTAAATAAGACAAAACTAACTTAAAGTAACTTCAGAAAGATTTAAGAGCTTGTTTTAAGTCAATAATTCCCTAATATTGATTTTAAAAACTGGCAGATTATTTTATTTAAGATATTTTCCCCAATTTTCAGTAGCTGCATGTCAATTAATCTTAAAGTTGCACAATTTGACATTTGAAAATAAATTTGCTTAGTGGAAATACCGATTTTGAAAACAAAATTGTGTTCTGATATAAAGGTTTGGCGCCAGGATGATGATTTTTTTTCCCCAAAACTGCAATGGAAACACTTTTTCCCTTTACAAGAGTCTCGTGATCAAAAAAACGGATTTTACTACTGGCAGAAATGACAAAGAAGACGACAGGAGTGGTAGGAGAATGATGGCACAAAGTTTAATTATGTCTTACTGTAATTGTGTTTCTTTTTTAATGAACACATCACAATTGCAAAATTTTGTTTTTCAGCTTTAGCAGAATATCAACAAAGTTTTTCTCACATTTGAAATGAAAATGCAGCTCCTGTCTCGATGTCCAAAAACATAGAGACACTGAACTACTTAATAATTTAGTAACATTTACTCTGCAATCACCATTTTTGCTTGTTACAGTTGTATAACAAGCAGCTGTGAACTCCTTGGTCGAATGAAACTGAATGAAGTTTGTATTTGCAATGAAGGAAAATGTAATAAATGTTAATATAAAGCTCACATTACAGACACTACCTGCTTCTACATGCACTTTCCTATGTAGAAACATATATTGTAAATAATAATTATTTATGCTTAAGTTTGGTTAAGGATCCTCTAAAACCATAATTAACTAAAAATTTATTTTTAAAAACAAATCAGAAGAAATTAGTTCCTCACCCTCTGCAGCAAGACACAGAGCCCAGATCAGCACCGATAACAACGAGACAATCCTCCACATGTTTATTAACCTGCAAACAAGAAATTAATGTTCATTTTATTCACTTTAAATCATGTTTTAAAACCTGTTTCCATTTTATCTGTCATTAAAATGACTAAATGTTGAGTTCAGCTTTTGTTTTCACTCAGATCAGGTCGAGAATGATGATATATTATGAGCTGCACATTAAATAAATAGAAAAATAAACACTTAACCAAAATGAAGAGAATTGCTTCTTTAAAAACTTGAATTACCAAAAATACAAACAATGAAACAACATGACACAACTAGCGATTTAAAGACATTATAAACATTTTAGCATAAGTTATGATGAATAGTAAAACATACACAAGTCCAGGAGAGAAAATTTTAACCTTTTCACAAAGCAGATCGTTTACATAAAGATCAATTTATGAGAAAGGTGCTCAGAGAAATTACTCAGAGAAAAATGTCCAAATTTTGCTACACGACTCTGCTCACCTTCAATGATTAGTTAGTTCAGTTACTTACTTTTTAGGAGTTTTCTCTGAAAGAATTAAACCGAACTCCTCGGTTCCTCGGTGCTGATCTTCAATAAGGAAATGTTTAGATTGCTTCCTACTTTGACTGAGCCGAAGCCACACCTCCAGGCTCAGGAATGAAGCTGCCTTTATTCCGGATAAAGACAGGAATAAATCTCTTTATCTTTATAAAACGTCTTTAGCAGCCTGATAAAGATAAAGACTGATCAAGACTATTATTAAAGTGAACAGATTTTTATTTGTTCACTTTATGAACAAATAAAAATCTACTTTATTAAGCAGATTTTAGATTCTGCAGCCATGAAGGTTGTGATTTAGGCTGGAAAAGTCTGAGATTTTAATGTAGCAAACATTTAAATAAGTTTATACATTGCAATCTTTTTAAAGGAAAACAAAATGCTCATAGACGTAGTTCAAGCAGAACTGGTGCTTTATAATCTTAGAGCGCCACCATCTGGTGAAATTAAGCAAAATGTTACAGAAGAAACAAAAATAATATGTCATGACATAAACATACTTTTCCTGAGATTATTTGTTAATAAATATAGATTGGTTGAAACTGATCACATCTTCACCAGCTATTGCAGCGTTAAGGTCAAAGGTCATCCGTCTTGACCTGATATGACAGCTCCAATAATTCAATGCGTCTCAAAAATGACAAGGTTTGCTTAAATAAAAATAAAGAAAACTGCAGCGATCTAAAAATCAACGCACTTTTCAGAGTGAGAGCAAATAAAAATGACACACAGAGAAACATTTTATATACATTTAACAGGGTTTTAATGCAACAATGTTGTAAATGTGAAGTTTGTCAAAATTTATTTGTTCTTTGACTTTATTCTTTATATGCTTCTTTTGTCTTTTTTTGGTGTTTTGGGTTTTGTTATGTTGCTCTTGGCAGTTTTCACTCAAACAGCTCCTTATTAATTATTGCAAGAACAGCAAAAAGACATGATCAGTGTTTTTTCTGTCTCATCTGTTCTAACGAGACTCACCACTACAAGAAGAAGAAGAAATTTGTTGACAGAAAGGAAATGGGAACAGATTCTGTTAAGGAATCAGAAGATATGATTCAAGCACTTATAAAATATAGACGAAGATGTTAAAAGTAGAACAAAAGTAATTACAGTAGTGCAATAAATTATCTTTCTAAAGCATGATGATGATGATGTATTCAAAAACACTTATTTGCTTAAATTAAAATACAATGAGGCTTTTTGTCAGTTCAAATTTCATAACATTGAGGAAAAATAATTTTTAAGTTGCAGTAGAAATGTTTTTATGAATTATTCTGATGTAATACTCTCTTGGTTGTTTGTCCTGTTTGTCTATTGTCGTATGAAAATTGAATGTTTTCATACAGTTGTTGGTAATTACAAGGCTTATTTTTGTTTATTTAAATCAGTTTGATGAGTCAGAAACAGCAAAACCACAAGAAACCTGAAAGAAAATGTTGCTAATCTGAAGGATTAGCATTTTCTTGGATTGCTGCCAGTGTGTAACTGGTGTCAAGGCTGACGAATCTTTCTCAGCGTTAGGAGCCCACCTACCAGTAGTGGGATCACCAGAAGGGTTGCCAGGCCTATTGCAGGAAACGGCATCACAGCTCTTCCAAAGACGGACGCAGAAAATTCATCAACTCTGTGATAAACTCTTCTTATCGTTTGCTTAAAAGACCCAAAAAAAGAGGAGCGACCTGCATCGGTGGTGGAAGAATGTTCTGAAGTCTCCTTAAAGAGGACATAATCATGGGGAACTTCCTGAGTTTCTGTCACCTCAGTCAAGGCTCGATTACTGATTTCAGAGATTAGTTCCTTCATCTCGTCAGAAAATAAATCCAACCTTACGACGAGTAAAGGATTTACTTCTGGTATTTCAATCAAAGCAGGATCTGCTAAAGTTAATGGGGTGCTTTTATAAAACTTTCTGAGTCCTACAAATGTTTTACCAGTGCTGATGACGTCCTCCCTGGTCAGTGACTTATCTTCTGGTATTGTTTCAGTTTCAGTATAAGAACTCGTACTAGGAATCGGTAGGATCTCTTCAATAGTTGGTTCTGTTTCTGTCAGGGTTCTGAGGTCCTCTGGTTGGTCCACCCTGCGGGCCTCTGGTTGGTCCACCCTACGGTCCTCTGGTTGGTCCACCCTATGGTCCTCTGGTTGGTCCACCCTACGGTCCTCTGGTTGGTCCACCCTACGGTCCTCTGGTTGGTCCACCCTACGGTCCTCTGGTTGGTCCACCCTGAGGGCCTCTGGTTGGTCCACCCTGCGGTCCTCTGGTCGGTCCACCCTGCGGTCCTCTGGTCGGTCCACCCTGTGGGCCTCTGGTCGGTTCAACAAAAGGACCTCATGGTGGACCAACCAGACAACCTCTGGTTGGTCCACCATGAGGTCCTGTGGTTGGTCCAACCTGCGGTGCTGTTGCTGCCAGTGAAAAAAGCAGAATATACATCTTCCACAGTAGAAACAGTCAGCTGGATCACGGGGAATATATATTCCCATATCTCGAAGAGTTTCACAAAGGAAGCGATCCATTGGTCTGCTGCGTCTCACTGTGAGGTCCTGTTCTGCCCGGTGGAAGAAGCAGAACCAACCATCTCCACAGTATGAACAATCAGCTTGTTTGGGAAAATAAATTCCCATGTCTCGAAGACTATCGGTCACAAAGCGATTCATTTTGAGAGGATTTCTACAAGATTTCAGTTTGTGCTTCTCTGATGAACAGATTCCACAAAAATGGAAGAGTTGGAACACTCACTGCCTGTTATCTCACAGCTAATCAAAGCAGTTTGACGTTACCTAGCAACGTCAAATTCTTGGTATAATTTCAAAATAAGAGCATTTTAAACTGAACGTACCTATTTGATCTGACACAGTCAACTGATCCAGCTGAGGAAGAAAATTATCTGCAGTGTGTCGGAATAATTGTTGACCTTTCTAAATAGCTAAGTTACAGTTGAACTAAATGAAATTAGCAGGCAGGCTCAGTCCATGATATATGCTGACAGATCTGGATCACTGTTAGTGTTTTCCTATTGAGACTCCTGAGGAAATGATGTTAGAACAGTTTTCTAAAAGAAACACCATTATTTTAGGAAACCTTTTGAATATAATCTTCAGGTTTGAGGATTAAACATACCATTGATTAAACTCATTATTTGGTGTTATAATAATCCAGTCACAGAGATTATAGAACATCTTCTTCAAGAGATCAAAAACCGTACAATTGAAGTGAGAAGTAAAACAACAAAAATGGTTTAAGAAAAAGTAGCTGGCAGGGAGAGATTGTGTGTTTCAGCACAAGCTGCTCTTCATCCTGACTGATGCAGAGTTGTTTCTCTTTCTCTTTGAACTGTTGATGTTCTGGTTCCTCTCGCTCCTGTTTTATCTGCAGACATTCCTTCTGGGAGTGAGACTAAACTGGAGTTCTCTTCCTGGTTGCTGAGGTCATTGAGAACCTCTTCCTCTTTACACACACAGTTTTGTAGAAAATCTGGACAAAAAGATTAAACAAAAGCAATAACAGATATAACAGATAAGATATATGTATATATTAAAATAAAAATTAAATTCCCTTCTCACCCACCGCGGGTGGTTCTTATCCTCTGAGCTCGGGTCCTCTACCAGAGGCCTGGGATCTTGAGGGTCCTGCAGTATCTTGGCTGTGCCAAGGACTGCACATTTCTGGACTGAGATGTCTGATGTTGTTCCTGGGATCTGTTGTAGCCATTGATCCAGTTTAGGGGTGACTGCCCCGAGGGCCCCGATGACCACAGGCACCACTGTGGTCATCACCTTCCAGGCCCTCTCCAGTTCCTCCCTGAGGCCCTGGTATTTCTCCAGTTTCTCATGCTCCTTTTTCCTGATGTTGCAATCACTTGGTATTGCTACATCTACCACAACGGCTTTCCTCTGTTGTTTGTCCACTACGACAATGTCTGGTTGGTTCGCCATTACCATTTTGTCTGTCTGGATCTGGAAGTCCCACAGGATCTTAGCTCTGGCATTCTCCACCACCTTTGGGGGTGTTTCCCACTTTGATCTCGGGGTTTCCAGTCCATATTCTGCACAGATGTTTCTGTACACTATGCCTGCCACTTGGTTATGTCGTTCCATGTACGCTTTGCCTGCCAGTATCTTGCACCCTGCTGTTATGTGCTGGACTGTCTCAGGGGCCTCCTTGCACAACCTACACCTTGGGTCTTGTCTGGTGTGGTAGATCTGGGCCTCTATTGCTCTGGTGTTTAGGGCCTGTTCCTGGGCGGCCATGATGAGGGCCTCTGTGCTGTCCTTGAGTCCAGCTTTTTTCCAGCCATTGGTAGGATTTACTGATATCAGCCACTTGGGTTATTTGCTGGTGGTACATCCCATGTAGGGGCTTGTCCTCCCATGATGGTATCTCTGGCACCTCAACCTCTGTTCCCTGTTGTCTGAGACATTCACTGAGCACATTGTCTGTTGAGGCTTTGTCCCTGATGTATTTATGGATCTTAGTTGTTTCGTCCTGGACAGTGGTTCTCACACTCACTAGTCCTCTGCCTCCTTCCTTGCGGCTCGTGTACAGTCTCAGGGTGCTGGATTTGGGATGGAACCCTCCATGCATTGTTAGTAGCTTTCTAGTCTTAATATCTGTGGCTTTTATCTCCTCCTTTGGCCAGCTAATTATTCCAGCAGGGTATCTGATTACTGGCAGGGCGTAGCTCTTTATCGCACAGATGTTGTTCTTGCCATTGAGCTGGCTTCTCAGGACTTGCCTTATTCGCTGGAGGTATTTAGCTGTGGCTCCTTTCCTTGTGGCCTCATCGAGGTTGCCATTTGCTTGTGGTATACCTAGGTACTTGTAACTGTCCTCTATGTCTGCTATTGTTCCTTCTGGGAGTGAGACCCCTTCTGTGCGGATCACCTTCCCCCTCTTTGTGACCAGCCGACCACACTTCTCAAGTCCGAATGACATCCCAATGTCCGTGCTGTAGATCCTGGTGGTATGGATCAGTGAGTCGATGTCTCACTCACTCTTGGCGTACAGCTTGATGTCATCCATGTAGAGAAGGTGACTGATGTTGGCCCCATTTTTGAGTCTGTATCCGTAGCCAGTCTTGTTGATAATTTGGCTGAGGGGGTTCAGGCCTATGCAGAACAGCAGCAGGGACAGAGCATCTCCTTGGTATATGCCACATTTGATGGACACTTGTGCAAGTGGTTTGCAGTTGGCTTCAAGGGTGGTTTTCCACAGCCTCATCGAGTTTGCAATGAAGGCTCTCAGAGTCCTGTTGATGTTATACATCTCTAAAAATTCAATGATCCAAGTATGCGGCATTGAGTCATAGGCTTTCTTGTAATCAATCCAAGCCATGCACAGGTTGGTGTGTCGGGTTTTGCAGTCTCGGGCAACTGTGCGGTCTATGAGGAGTTGGTGTTTGGCTCCTCTGCTATTTACACCGATACCTTTCTGTGCCATGCTCATGTGTTTATCCATGTGTTTGCTTATCTTGGCTGCTATGATGCCTGACATGAGCTTCCAGGTTGTGGAGAGGCAGGTTATTGATGTCGGTAGTTGGGTGGGTCTGGACCCTTTGATGGATCCTTCTGGATTAGGATTGTCCGCCCTTCAGTTAACCATTCAGGGTGAGTCCCACTTTGTAGCAGCTGGTTCATTTGGCCTGCCAGTCGCTCATGGAGGGCAGTGAGTTTCTTTAGCCAGTAGGCATGGATCATGTCAGGCCCTGGTGCTGTCCAGTTTTTCATACCTGAGACTCTTTCTTGGACATCTGTCACAGTGATGGTTACCGGGGCTTGCTCAGGGAGGTTGCTATGGTCCTCTGGTAGAGAGATCAACCACTGTGCATTGCTGTTGTGGGACGTCTCCCTTTCCCATATGCCTTTCCAGTATTGTCAAGTCTCCAGCCTTGGTGGGTCTGCTCTGTTATTACCCTGCCCTTGAGAGTACACCTCAGCTGGTTGAGTGGTGAAGAGCCGGTTAAACCTTCTGGATTCATTCTCCCTTGTGTATCTCTTCAGGCAGCTGGCCAAGGCTTGGATCCTATGTTTGGCCATTTCGAGTGCTTCATGCATGGGCATCTGCTTGTACTTTCTGGGGATTGGTCTTTTTATTGCACCCCTGTGGAGCTATCAGAGCTCCACAGGGGTGCTCTAACCGTCTTTTCCATGGTGGGTATTGGGTCTCATGGTTGCTCTTATAGCCAAGCATCTCAAGGATCACTGATGTTGAGTTGTACATCAGCTCATTTGTTTCTGTTATGGTGTTGGTAGGGATTGTTCTCAATGCTTCATTCACATTCTCAATGAGACTTTCTGATGGTACTTCACTCAGCCATTGTAATTGTTGCCGAGGACGTCTGGTTGTCATTCAGGTCATGATATTTTATATAAATATATGATATATATATATTATATTCTATATATGGAATATATAGAACATATATTTTTTATATAGACACATATATATGTGCCTATATATATATATATATATATATATATATATATATATATATATATATGTATGTATATATATATATAGGCACATATATATGTGTCTATATATATATACACATATGAAAAATTGAATGTGTTTATACAGTTGTTGGTAATTACAAGGCTTATTTTTGTTTTATATTTCAATTAGTTTTATGAGTCAGAAACAGCAAAACCACAAGAAACCTGAAAGAAAATTTTCAGGTTTAATAAATTTAATAAACAGTGTCGTGGAAAAGAATAATCAAAGTTGTAATTCTATCTAGAAAAAAAACTGAACCAGTCATTGACAGCATTTTCTTGGATTGCTGCCAGTCTCTCCCTCGTGTCAAGGTTGACTAATCTTTCTCTGGTTGGTCCAACCTGCAGTCCTCTGGTTGGTCAACCCTGTGGTGCTGTTGCTGCCAGTGAAAAAAGCAGAGCTTACCTCTTCCACAGTAGAAACAGTCAGCTGGATCACGGGGAATATATATTCCCATATCTCGAAGAGTTTCGCGAAGGAAGCGATCCATTTTCAGTTTTTGAAATACAGTGGTCGGTCTGCTGCGTCTCACTGTGAGGTCCTGTTCTGCCCGGTGGAAGAAGCAGAACGAATCATCTCCACAGTATGAACAATCAGCTTGTTTGGGAATATAAATTCCCATGTCTCGAAGACTATCGGTCACAAAGCGATTCATTTTGAGAGGATTTCTACAAGATTTCAGTTTGTGCTTCTCTGATGAACAGATTCCACAAAAATGGAAGAGTTGGAACACTCACTGCCTGTTATCTCACAGCTAATCAAAGCAGTTTGACGTTACCTAGCAACATCAAACTCTTGGTATAATTTCAAAATAAGAGCATTTTAAACTGAATGTACCTATTTGATCTGACATAATCAACTGATCCAGCTGAGGCAGAAACAAGTATTAAACATACCATTCATTAAACTCATTATTTGGTGTTATAATAATCCACTCAAAGAGATTATACAACATCTTCTTCAAGAGATCAAAAACTGTCCAATTGTTGTTTAGTAAAACAACAGTTTTGTTGTTTTACTAAACAACAAAAATGGTTTAAGAAAAAGTAGCTGGCAGGGAAAGATTACAAATTTATAGAAGTTAAAGACTCGACCAGCAGGTACTTGTATATATCTTGTATACAAGTACAAGTGTTAAGTGGGTCACAATCCACAACTTGTTGAGATCAACTGTACTACACCTCCATTAGTTCTCCACCAGATGGCGTTAGGGAGCTCGGTTGGGGGATCTATATCACTCCAACACCAGAGTGTTAACCATTGTGGTAACCTGCAGCCTCCTAGAGCGTCTTGCTTTCCTTTTAGTGATCACTAGCTTTTTTTGTGATTACCTGTTAAGGTCTCCCAAATCGAAGCCTGGACCCCGGCTCTTGTCAATTTCCAGAACAGATCAATTGCTGTAGACGAAACTTCTGGATGAGTTCCTTTCTGGCTGGGAAGCCTGGATCATCTCAATCCTGTTGTTACTTCGCCCTGCCCGAACACGTTCAGCTCTCCTCGATCCTCCTGGTCAGTAAAGCAGACAAACTCATCATCCAAATACCATCTGGTTCATATCATCTGCAGGGTTGATTCATTTTCACCTGATTCTGCTCCCCTCTTCCAGGCCAAAGCCTGGATATTGCAGCATCTCCTGCAATATCCTGTGTATTTCACTCACCTGTCTGTCTGTCCTCAGTGTGCTGGTCTGTCCTCTGGTCTCCTGGTCATCCCTGCTGCAACCTCTACATTTGCACATTTCATTTAGTAAATGAACCTTTAAAACTTTATCTGCATGTGGGTCAGAAGCTAAAACCATGACAACTAAAATTGGGGAGGAAAAAAAAGACCATCATTATGGAAAACTAACTTTAATATTTAAGAACAATACAGCAACAGTTTTTTTTAGTACTCGCTTTTCTATATCATCAATACATCTTCTGGTATCCTAAAATATAGACCACAATCATAAAACCATTTTACAGATTAAGAAAATATAGGAAAAAACAAATAAAAAAAACAAACAAACAGTTTTTTGTTTTAAAAAAATTTTAAAGTCTGGACATCACTGTTTATATTTCCTGGTCCCGTCAGATGGTCAATTCCTGAAACGAAACAATCAAAACAGAAACAATCTCAGGTTTCATCATAATTTAAAATCTTAATCAGCAGTATTTTTGTCCTGAGTCAGAAATATAGAAAATTAAGAAAAAAATCGTAACCCACCAGCTAACATTTATCCATTGACCAAAATCATAAAAAAAAAAAACAAGGTATAAATACAACAAAGGATAAACACACACTAAGGGCACCAAAACCTTTCCAAGTCAATTCACAGCTTTTATACCCGTTGATTCTCTAGAATCCGCCATTAAAATCTCACCTGGAAACTCCAGTTTAAATGGGAAAAACAAAACCCCCAGAATAATGAGAGTTTTCCAAATAATTTTAGCAAAGCCAACTGTTTGAAAAGAGTTTTGAACTAAGCTGCAGCAGTTATAAAAATGTGGCTGTAATTCCTCTGCTTCCAAACAAAGACAATTTACTGAACACCTTAAAGTTTGAGGTTTATATTACGCAAAGAAAATAAAGAATCCTGCATAACACTGGAGTGTCGTCAGCCTTTATGTTGTGATAAATTAAACTGTCTTTCTGACTGAAACCTTCCACAGGTTACACGTGACAAAGGCTTCTAACGTACGTGATAAACCCTCTCTGAGGCTGAACTGAAGACATTTTCACTGAAAACACGGAAATATTTACCGAAAACACCAAACATGCTTTCAAACTCCCTTCTAACAAAAGAACAGCTAATGCTCCCTCCTGCGCTCTGAGATGTTTCCTGTGTTTCACTTTGACTGCACTGAAGAAACTGTAAACGACTTTTAGTTCCGCTTTGAATTTTCCACTTTGAGTTTCCTCTGAACTTACAACTAAATTAAATGTTTTACAACATTAATGAAAGGTTCATATTTTTCAGTGAGTGAAACACAGTATTAAAGTAATTACACAAACAGATTTGTTTGTAAACCTCTCATTTCTGTTATGAGCATTTTCTGCAGATAATTGAAGAACCGCATTTTTAGAATATTACATCGTTCTGACTAATGGAAAAAAATTAAGAAATGTGAGCTTGGAGTCAGTTATCAAAAGATATTTATTCTTACAAAAGATCCATATTGGAACATAGAATTAAATGTTTTGAGTATGATCTTTTTAGTTTGTAAAACAATCTAATGTTATATCAGGTTGTAGGTTGTGATTCAGTTTTAAAGTTTAACACTGAATGACTACATATATTTTAGAGGAATATGGTGAAATGTTGTTTTGACTTGAAAATATTAAGAATAACTGAGTTTTGTGAAAAAAGATTCATGTTTCCATAGAAAGAAGTGAAAACATAAAGTCACTGAAGAGACGAGATGGAAGAAGACACATAACTTTAATTAAAACCACAAAGTCATTCTTTTGCTTGTATCATCATACATGTACCTGAACAGAGATGTTATTAATCACTCACTTAAAAACATACAAAGAAAATATGTTAGAAATTTAAGACAGAGGAGAACATTGTGATGCCTCCCAAAGGAGCAAAAAGTGTTTAACTGAATCTGCTCCCTGCTAAGAATCAAGTTACTTTGCAGCTGTATAAAAATACCAACGTACTGTTATAATCCTGGTTTCCTGTTGCAGAACCTAAACATCTTTTACATCTATTTCACAACAGGTGTCAACTAATCTGGTTCTGGTCTGCCTGGGTGCTTCATTTTTATACACCTGTACCATGAAAGGGATTGGATCACCTGAGTCTGAAAATTTCAATGGGTGAGAAAACATTTTGATAATGTATAGCATGTACAAACACATTTTCACATTTTAACAATGACTTCTGTTGAACAAATATTTGGTAAAATAAAAATCTCTCTGCCGTTAGCTCAGAATCAAAATCTGAACAGATCTCCATAATATTTGAGTTTTTTTCCTTTCAAACAAACATCACAGAGTTGACCTGGATGCTGCATGTGACCTGCAGCATCCAGGTCACATGCTTCAGACATGTGACCTGGATGCTGCAAGAAATTCAGATGGGGTCAGGAAAAGACTGTACGGCTGGGGGATTAAATTTTTTAGCATGGAAGTCCCACTGTATGAACAAATTATCTGTCCAGGACTCAGGACTAAGTTAGCTGCTAACAACATTAGCACTCTGGGGATTACCAAGCTAGGACGCAAAAATAATACGCCTTGCCTTACATATTAACAGGGCCATACAGAGACAGTTGGAGGGCCATAGGCTCAAAGTTAAAAAGGGGATCATTGAACAACATCTTAAAACATTGCACAGCAACATAACAACAACCCATAATACCTACATTTCTAAGTTTCACCGAGTTAACACAGCCAGGAATGACATGTAAAAAATGGTCTTTTTGCTCTCCAGCGTTGCATGAATGCGAAAATTTTTCTTTGTAAACAATAACATGCATGGTGTCTACATTTATACATTATGAGGCATTGCCTCAGCAGCTATGAACCTCAACGCAAGTCACTGTTTGGCACTCATATGAATCTTTATGTGTTTAAGTAATTGTTTTTTCATTCTGAAACTTTTTCCACAGGTCCCACATGAGAAAGGTTTCTCACCTGTGTGAATTCTCATATGAACATTGAAACTGCCTTTAGTGGTGAAACGTTTTCCACAGGTCCCACATGAAAATGTTTTTTCACCTGTGTGAATTCTCATGTGAACATTTAAAGTGTCTTTATGGCTGAAACTTTTTCCACAAGTCCCACAAAGGAAAGGCTTCTCACTTGAGTGAATTCTCATATGACACATTTAATTGATTTTTTTGACAGAAACATTTTCCACAGGTTCCACATGAGAAACACTTCTCACCTGTGTGAATTCTCATGTGATTACATAAAGTCCCTTTGTAACTGTAACTCTTTCCACAAGTCCCACAGGTGAAAGGCTCTACTCCTGTGTGAGTTCTCATGATACATTAAACCATCCTTTTGTCTGTAACTTTTTCCACAGGTTGAACAAGTGAAAGGTTTTACTCCTGTGTGAGTTCTCATGTGTTTTGTCAAGTTACCGGTTAGAGAAAAGGTTTTATCACAAATTTTACAAGTATATGATTTTTGCCCTCTGTGAGCTGTCTTGTGCTTTTTTTGTTTTTCTTTTTTCTTTCTCTTTTTTCCTGGGTCTTCAGAATTGCTTCCTTCCTGATCCTGGTTCTCAGTTTCTGCAGAGCCTTTAGAGATGAGTTGCTTCCTCTGCAGTTCTGTTTCATTGAGAATCTCCTCCTCTTCACTCCATTGTGGGAGATCTGGACAAAAAGAAAAAACAAAAGCTTTTAAATGTCAATCAAACAAGACATTCTTCACTTTAACCTCAAAGTATCAAAACAGGATTTTCTTGGGTTCTTCTAAAATTACAGTCTTACAAAAATGAACATTAACTCAACCGAGGTTCTTCTGACCAGAATAGAACTAGATGCAAGTGAAAATATGATATTATGGATCTCCAGGTGAGCAAACAAGATGGCTATAGCTTAATCCAGAGGCTTCCTGACTAATGTTAGAAAAGGTTTTCTTCCTCCAAGTAGCTACAGAATATAACCGCACACATGCAGAAAATAATGGTAAAATGGTCATATTGAAAATATTTGACATAAATATTGGACAATTTGGAAGATTAACTGCAATACCCCCAGAGCCTACAAGGCAGTAGCAGGTCCACATCTGGGCATGTCTGACCACATCTCAGTGGAGCTGATTCCTGCCTACAAGCCTCTGGCCTGCAGAACCAAGCCGACCACCAGAA
Organism: Poeciliopsis gracilis; assembly: GCA_911649635.1. Lineage (NCBI taxonomy): Eukaryota > Metazoa > Chordata > Actinopteri > Cyprinodontiformes > Poeciliidae > Poeciliopsis > Poeciliopsis gracilis. The sequence continues at coordinate 21,369 of CAJVRI010001536.1, forward strand.
TAGTTCAGGTCTGGACTGAGGAGGCCTCCTCTGCACTTCAGGTCTGCTTTGAGCATACAGACTGGAGTGTGTTCAGGGACGGCGCAGACTTGGAGGAATACTCATCGTCCATTCTGTCCTATGTTCAGTTCTGCACTGACGCTGTCCTCCCTTTTAAGACCATAAAAGTGTTTCCAAACCAGAAACCATGGCTGGACAGCACAGTACGGGCCCTGCTGAAAGCCCAGGATGCTGCCTGCAGATCTGGAGACAGGTTGGCTCCTCACCCGCTTGCCTGATGGCTGCCATCAGGCAAGTGGTTCAGGAATATACGGACTACAACAAACAGACTGAGGAACAGTTTCTTCCCCACAGCCATCAGAGCCATTACTCCCTGCCGCCCCCTCACACATATCATAACCTCACATACACCCCCCACACACAGCCATATTGTTCTGCACTTTGCCATAATTGGACCTGCTGCTTTTTCCTTGGTGTGGTTGAGTGCCTTTATTTAATTTTAGTTGTATATATTATTATTATTATTGTGTTTGTTTATTTTATTTGTGGTATATATTTGACTTTTTGCATTGGAGTTGCAATACAAATTTCGTTGAATCCTGTTCAATGACAATAAATGCTATCTATCTATCTATCTATCTATCTATTATTGAGAATATAAGTTTAGTTTAGCATAACTGTAGAGACAGTTAATCTTTAGACATATGAAATATTAAATGTAGCAGGAATATTTTTAGGAGTAGACTTTACGACTGGTAAACTTAGATAAAAATCCAAACTAAGACAACTGGTGACTCTCTGAACTTACATAAATTTCTAAGGAGAAGGCAGTGTGGTACTCCCATAGGGAGGGTTTTCAGACAGGGAGTGTAGCTGCTATCAGGATCAATAAATTCTTTGGTGTTGGTTCAAGAGTTCAGTGAAACATTAAATGTATACGAAAAGTCTTCTCCAAAGTATAATCAAACGTCTTAAGATATTTCCTTAAGCATTAAACGGCATGTTTTGAATTAGTTTTAAATCATATTATTTGCATGCAATTTATATTACTAAAATACAATAGGAGTAGAAAACTATAAAATTATTTCAGGTATGTTCAAAGAGCTTTTCCAAAAATAGACAACCTTGCAGTTTTAGATTTCAAACATAAAGTTATTAGTTGGCATTAGATTTGTTTCAATTTGTATAAAACATAAACACTGTCTAAGTTGAAGCACTGAGGTTGAAAACCAAAAACAGGCCCAGGTCATAAATTCTGGTCTAGGAGGGTCTGCAGGAGACGCCTGGTACGGCAAGACCCAGTTTGACAATCCATATATCTGCCTGTGGGGCTTTTTAGCAGGAGGTAATAAAATTAACATTGGAACAGCCCTGCAAGGAGAAGGCACACCTTCTAATGCATATATTTAAATGAGGGGAATACACATTCTTATAAAATGGTTTGTTTTACAGAAGAAGTTTGAATCTCTTTTTTTGATTCCCAAAAAAAATGCATTTTTTGGGAATCACTGAGTGAAAATGATATAATTATTTAAAGAGTTTATTTAATACACAATTATTAAACATATCATTACATTATTAAAATAGAAACTTAGCAGCCGGTCAAGACAATTATTAAACATGGATTTGATTGCTGTGATCAATATTATAATTGCCTGGTTCCAGTTCCTGCAGCGTCACCATAAAATAATTCCCCAATGAAAGTGGAGGGCGGGGCCTTGGGTGGGTCTGACACTGACCTTCTTTCACTTAAATTTGGGCCGTTATTCTGTCAGAATATCTGACATGCATTGAGTACACATGAGCATTAAGAGGCGCTGTCAGTTCAGCAGATGTGAGAAGATACAAGAGAAAGTCAATAAATAGATTCATTGATGACTGGATGGATATAAATGCATTGTCATGGCTCCACAGTGTAATTGACTGCAGTCCATTATGAAACCTGCCTCCTGTTCCTTGATGATGGTCTGACTGGTTAACCGCCAAGTCAGGATGTCATACAGCTGTTGACTAATTTTATGACTATCTATCTTCCATGTCATGATGTTATGTTGCTGATTTAATACAAGCAGGTTTTCACCAGAGAAATCCTTTTCACCTGTGTGAATCTTCATGTGATAAATTAAACTATTCTTTTGAATGAAACTTTTTCCACATGTTGAAAATGTGAAAGACTTCTTGTGTGGTCAAGCAACCGATTAGAGAGAAGGTTTTATCATAAACTTTACAAGAATATAACTTCTTGACTCTGTGAGGTTTTAAGTGCCTTTTTTGGTTTGAACAATCAGTTTTACCTTTCTGGCATCTTTTGTTGTGTTTCTGTTCTTCGTCTCTCTGTTTTCCTGGATCTTCAGAATTGCTTCCTTCCTGATCCTGGTTCTCATCCTCAGCAGAGCCATGAGAGATGAGTTGGTTCTTCTGTGGTTCTGTTTCATTGTGGATTCTTTGCACATTAAGAGGATTCACCAAAATGTCATCAGTTTCCTGTTTCAGCACAAGATGCTCTTCATCCTGACTGATGCAGAGTTGATTCTCTTCCTCTTTCAACTCTTGATGTTCTGGTTCCTCTTGCTCCTGTTTTATCTGCAGAGGTTCTGGATCCTCTTGCTCCTGTTTCATCTGCAGAGGTTCTGGTTCCTCTTGTTCCTGTTTCATCTGCAGAGGTTCTGGTTCTTTGAACTCTTGATGTTCTGGTTCTTCTTTATCTGAAGTGGACTTCCTCTCCTGGATGCTGAATTTGTTTACATCCTCCTCCTCTTTACACACCCAGCACTGTGGCAGATCTGGACAAAAACACAAAACAAAAGCTTTTAAATGTGAGTAAGAGAAAGTAGTCTTCATTTTAATCACTTCAAGCCTTTTCAAGAGAGCCAAAGACTAAAATTACAAATTTATAAATTTGTAATTAACTTAAACTTTAGTCTTTCTGACTGGAAGGGATCAACAAATCAGTCAAAACATACTGTGTGTAAATGCCCATCTCATTGTATGTTCTGGTTGGGGGTTGTTACCCATAGCACCCAGCAGGGGCACTGTAGTTCAGATATTTGTCGAGTCGGTGTGAGTCTCCTGTCAGTCAGCACTTTGGGCCAAAATACCCATGGATAGGAGGAAGAAAGGAACATCTTCATTTTGTGCTAGAGCAGGTTCTCACATTTTCAGTAGGACAGCATGACGGCCTTTACCGCTGTGGAGTCTGCAGCCCTCGGGCGGCAGAGCAAGGTGCTTTTTTGGAGTTTTATTTGGTTTATGTAATGTTTTCATGTTTTATGTGATGTATTCATGTTTTGTGTGTTTTTTCTTTAGTTTTCACGGTGACTCAAACCTGGTTTGAACCAAGTAAAAGTGAACATACTGCATCCGTCGAGGCGCTCCGTGTTTTTCTTTGGTCTGAGAGAATGTTACACCATGGATCTCCAGGCGAGAAAGCAAGATGGCGATAATTAAACATACTGGCTCCATGACAAAAAAAAGTTTAAACAGCAGTTTGATTCAGTAATGTGCTTATACATAATTCTAAGATGAAAACATTTAATGTGTAGAGCAGCTTGTTTCCTAATGCACATTAAAAAAGAAAATGAATATTTATACCCTGTAAGTTAGGATCGCTGTATATATTAATAATTTTAAATTGACATTAGTATCCAAAAAAGACCAGGGACATCCATCTAACCATTTTCTAACAACCTTGACCTTAGTGGGGTCAGAAGGTGCTGGGGTCACCCTGGACAGGTCGCCAGTCTGTCAAGTCAATGCAAGACAACATTGTAACGATGCCCCACATGCTACTAGCAGCATTTAGGCTAACATTAGCATTTTGGCTCATTTTAGATTATACACTAATTTTAACAAACTGAATGGAGCAAGTCCATGTTAGTCAACATGCTTGTGCCTTTCCACTGGCTATTGACTACAATTTAGCTAAGCTTAGCATCGATGCTAATTGTTAGCATCAGAGCGCTGGGTCCAAACTGGGGCCACACTTTAGCAGGCCCCGGTTACATTTCTCCAGGGATTTTCTACTTCTACTTAGTATTTAAAATTTTAACGGATTCTTTAAATAGGTTTCCGAACACAACGATTATTTATCTGTGTAAAAACTCTCTTTAACCTGATTAATCAGTAAACCGTGAAGCTGTTTCGTACCTATCTACTGCAAGATTATCTTTGGTATCCGGGTAAAATCCATCAGTCTGCGCTGATCGTCCATCTCTTCCTCCATCTTAACGTTCATTTCTTTCCACTCTGTGAATGTTTCTTCAGCAGGAGTTTCCTGCTGGTTGATAAACTCTCTGAGGCTGAACTGAAGACATTTTCACTGAAAACACGGAAATATTTACCGAAAACACCCCCTCTTTCACTATCTAATGGGGATCTTAAGCACAAATACAACTGAGAACTAAAACAAAAAACTGGATTAAGAAAAACAAGCTCATAGCAGAAATCAGACCTCAGGTTTATCATGGTTGGACAGTGAAACAGTCACAGTGAATCACTAGCAGCCTGCAAAAATTTGTTTTCTACTTGCTGTTTACATTATCCGACCAGATTTTCCATTGGATCGGACACAAAAAACAGATCGGATCAATTAATCACAAGAATACTCGGTTACTAAAATATTTGTTTAGAACAGCCCTAGTTGTTAGTATGCAGTTGGGTAAAGACAAGCAGTGGTTACTGCATTCTAGTGAATTAAATAAAGACACCTGATCTCCTTGTACCATTTCACCATAGTGACTCTTTTACATGTATATCACTGTTACTAATGTATGAAAAAAATTCTATAATTAATAAACAAATAATGCTCAACCTGCTGGCTTTCCAGACTTGTAACACTGGAAAAAACCCTGGGATTCTTAAAAAAGCAGCATAAATCTTTTCATTTTGAATTAAAAAAACATCAATGTTTGCCAACTATAAGCAGTATTTTTCTAATCTGTCTCTTAAACTGATTTATATAATCAGTCATTTATTTATTGTCTAATTTGATATAGAAAGCAGCTTAGCAATAGCAAACAGATGGAACACAAAACAATAAAAACTAATTATTTTAAACATAATCTTTAACCAGTACGAGTAAAGATCAGACGGTCACGGATCACAAACTGTAACTTAGACATTATATGATGAATAGTAAACAGTCCAGGTCAAAGTTGATCATTCTAAGTGTTTAGAATGACATGAGATGCGTTTAAGGCACTTTTTAAAGTAGGAAATTAAACCTCAATAGCACCAATAAGCAACTAATTTCTAGAATAAAAGTTATAGATACAATTAAATATAATTGAGACTTTTACTATTTTAATTTTTTAGGACTAGCAGAGAAGAACCTGCTGGCCCTGACAGCCTCCACTGAGTATTTAATATTTATAATCTGAGCGGATTCTTTAAACAGGTTTCAGATGCAGCGATGTTTAACCAGTCTGTCAGTAAACCGTGAAGCTGTTTCCTAAGTATTCAGTGTCCAGGTTCTTCCTTAAACTGGTCGGCAAACAGAAAGGCGTCACGGAAACTGTACTTGTCATATTATATGATGAATGAATCATAATAGAATAATATTATATGGTGAATAATAGATCGCTGTTGATCATTTTTAAGTATTTAATGTTTGCAGCTGCGGCGGATTTATTAGTCTTTTAGTTTGGAGTAAAAGCTCTTTGAGTTCAGCGCTTCTGAACTGTTTAAAACATCTCCAACTTTATTCACCTGACTAATCAGTAAACCGTGAAGCTGTTTCGTACCTATCCGCTGTAAGATGATCTTCGGTATTGTGGTGTTACTCATTAATCTGGTTCTGCTCCCATGCGCTGTTTTCGAAGCGCACTGAACGCTGCTCTGTTGAAACTTGGTTTGAAACAATTTTTCCAAATGCAACATTAAACATTTTTTGCTTCAAATGGGATTTATAGTAATGTTTTGCAAACGGTTTTGTCACACAAGTTGCATTTTTCAACAGGCATCAACACAGCCACCTACAATGCAGAAACATCTGCGGTGCGCAAAGGTTTCAACCAGTTAATCTAAAACATCGGCCCACAAAGTTTCCTACATTGTCTCGAGCTGTTTTTAACCTGTTCTTAACTCTCCAGAATAAAATTTAAAGCTGTTTCGTACCGATCCGGTGTAAGATGATCTTCGGTATCCGGGTAAAATCCATCAGTCTGCGCTGATCGTCCATCTCTTCCTCCATCTTAACGTTCATTTCTTTCCACTCTGTGAATGTTTCTTCAGTAGGAGTTTCCTGCTGGTTGATAAACTCTCTGAGGCTGAACTGAAGACATTTTCACTGAAAACACGGAAATATTTACCGAAAAGACCAAACCTGTTTTCAAACTTCCGTAACAAAAGAACGAGAGGGTCTTCGCTGCAGCCTGCGGAAAGGGACGGGGACGGACCACTGTCAGTCTCATACCTTATATGGAAATGGGACTATTGCATTCCGGAAATGAAGGGGGCGCTATTTTCACAATCACCAGTATAAATACCTTAAAGAAGCGGGGCTAAGAGGTTGACTGGAAGAAGTTTGAGAGGTTTCCCCACTGACGATCGGCACGCGATTCACAATGGAACAACCACAAAGTCAGCAAAAGGTATTTTCTACCTTATTAAAACTGTTTTTACTGAGTAAATCGATACGCTTTTCTACATTAGGTTGAAAATATAATTGACAGCTGTAAACGAGTGAAATTCGTAGTTCGGGAAGGCTAATTTTAGCATGTAGCATAGCTAATCATTTCCGTGCAGGCCACCATTAGATAAAAATCTAAAAGTAGAAAAATGTATCATTGAAAAATGTATTTTATGCTCAAAATTTGTTTTTCTATTTTCATTATACAGATGTACGTGTCTTTGCAACATTCGGAATGGAGAGAAAATTCTTCCGTACTGAATGAACGACAGGTGTCGCTGTCCGCTTTGCTCATGCAGGGCCGATGAGTCCAACAAGGTTCAGAACCACATAGCAAGAACTGCTATGGTTCAACATAACGGTATGCAAAACTACACTAATGAATGGGTTTTTCATTAGTGTTTTTTTTTACTTTTTTTTTTTTTTTACTTTTCATTAGTGTTTTTTTTACTTATCAGTTCTCTAGTGTTTTTATTTTATTTTTAAAGGTAAATATTTTTTTAAATATGTTTATGTACATCAGTGTTAAATTTCTGGAAAGTCTTAATATTTTTTATAAACTAACAGATTTTTTTATAAGCTAACAGCTGCCATCATAAGTGGGTGTAGTACCCAGAGACGGGTACTGTTGAAAATCAGAGGAGTAAATCTACTTATATTTACTTGCTCGTTATTTTCCTCTGATCTTCCAGGTTCCAGGAACTCTGCGTGTACAGTGGAGTTTCAGAGAACAATCATACGACAGCTGACTTCAGATATTTGCAGAGTTTTATCCAAAGAAATCAATGCAATACAGAATGTTACAACAGCATTACACCCGGATTATCAAAAAGTCCAACACATAACAAACATAGAATGTAAAACAGACCATTTTATAAGAATGTGTTTTCCCCTCATTTAAATATATGCATTAGAAGGTGTGCCTTCTCCTTGCAGGGCTGTTCCAATGTTCATTTTATTACCTCCTGCTAAAAAGCCCCACAGGCAGATATATGGATTGTCAAACTGGGTCTTGCCGTACCAGGCGTCTCCTGCAGACCCTCCTAGACCAGAATTTATGACCTGGGCCTGTTTTTGGTTTTCAACCTCAGTGCTTCAACTTAGACAGTGTTTATGTTTTATACAAATTGAAACAAAATCTAATGCTAAAAAATATTAACTATACGTTTGAATTTAAAACTGCAAGGTTGTCTATTTTTGGAAAAGCTCTTTGAAAATACCTGAAATAATTTTATAGTTTTCTACTCCTATTGTACTTCAGTAATATAATTTTCCTGCAAATAATATGATTTAAAACTAACTAATTCAAAACATGCTGTTTAATGCTTAAGGAAATATCTTAAGACATTTGATTATACTTTGGAGAAGACTTTTCTTATACATTTAATGTTTTCTTATACATTTAATGTTTCACTGAACTCTTGAACCAACACCAAAGAATTTATTGATCCTGATAGCAGCTGCACTCCCTGTCTGAAAACCCTCCCTATGGGAGTACCACACTGCCTTCTCCTTAGAAATTTATGTAAGTTCAGAGAGTCACCAGTTGTCTTAGTTTGGATTTTTATCTAAGTTTACCAGTCGTAAAGTCTACTCCTAAAAATATTCCTGCTACATTTAATATTTCATATGTCTAAAGATTAACTGTCTCTACAGTTATGCTAAACTAAACAGTACATTGCTACTCAATGTAAAAATACATAGAGTAGCACTACTTCAATGTATTTTTAGTAACTGTGCAGCAAACTACACATTTAAATGTAACAAAGTATTTGGTGAAATGGCTATTATTAAGTACTGTTTTATTGATTATAATATGCAATGTAATATTACCCATTTATTTAAGCAGACATTAATAAAAATGAAGTTATGTGCACTGTTAGGTATTTTAAAACCAAAAAGGAAACATTTTAATACAAGACAACAAATTAAGGTTAGAGGAAACCTAATATAAACATTTATCTGTGTAGGGTGTTTTAATTTTTTAATGGATTAAAATATGTTCTTCATTCAGTTAAGTCACTCGCATTATGTTGCGTATCAACAAAATTTACTCAAAGAGTATAACATTTGGAAAAATTGTCCTAATTTATTTTTTGTCAAAGTTACAGAGTAATTGAGTAAATCTAATTAGTTAATTCCTGCTCTTGGCTGTTTGAGCAATATCACTTCTACAATTTCAATTCATTTTTTCCAGAATATATATTTGTTATCTGGAAGCCATTGTGATTTCTATAATTAATTAAAATCCTACAAAACAGTAACAACAATGTTAAAGAATCTACAGTGATTAATTCAAACATGCCTTTTGTTCTACCAATCATTTGTATAATAACCTTTTTCTTTTATCTTAGTAGCCATCAGGCTGTTAGAAATGAATAAAATTAAAAAACATTTAATTGCTATCAGGCTGTGTCCTTGCTCTGTTCTGAGGGACAATGAATCATGTCTTGTTTAAACATATCTGCAATGTATATACATGTTTTTTAATTTTATTCATTTCTTTTTTTTTAAGATTCATTCATAATCATGTCATAGCCATTCTTCCTGAATAATAAATGCACCTGTTTTTTTATTATCACTATTTTCAGATGCCTTTGATTGAACTGGAAGCTGTTCTCCAGGAGGTGATTCCGGCACAGGGAGACATCTTACCTCACCTTGGCATTGACCTGCAAGTGCTTTGAAGCCATTGTGTCTGACCCAGTTTTCAGGAAGAAGACTCACTTTGCTTGGCTAGATGGTAAGGACCTTTGACTTTTTTTCACCTAAAACTTTAGATTTCAACTACATAAAATCTGTTTTTCATCAACAGGTGAGATCAGCTGGGCTACATTTTCAGAGTCATTCAAGGCAGATGTTCTTCCTGCAACCAGCAATATAAAGACTGTGTGGGTTTCACCGGACATGGAAGATGAGGAGAGTTCCCTCGTTACGACTCTGATGACAAACCTGGACACTGCCCTGAATGCCAGTACTGAATGCTACGACAATATTAGTTGTTTTCTATAGTCTTTCACACATTTCAGTTCTCACACATTGTTAGTTTTTTTTTGTTTTTTTGTGAAATGCCATTTTAAATCATTTCTGCTGAAGCACATTTGCCTTTTGACTTGTTCAGTCATTTGTTTTCGTAATGTGTTATTTCAATATTATGTACATTTTTGAATGTTCCTTTTGTTGTAGCTCAGTAGATTGACATTATCAGTTTTTACAGAAATGGTGTCGTTTCCACACAGAGTTACATTGTGGCTGCATTTTGTTGGCGAGAAAGTAGAACCAATAAAGTAGTTGTAAATATATTGTAACAATGTTGTTTAGCAATTGGATAACCTTGTTTTAAAAATTTGAAATACATGCTAAGTTAATAACTTGCAATATTTTGTATGTGTAAATGCAATGTTTCCTATAATTTTAAACAATGACTGGAACCAATAGAAATTTTCTTTACTAACCTGACATACGGCTAAGTTGTTTGTGTTTTAACAGTCAGAATCAACTGTTGTTTTATGATAAAGCAAGCACATACAGAAACATTGTTTAGTTACAAAGTCATAATGCAAACATAAGGTTAAAGGTGAGCTGAGAGAAGGTGGAGACCAGGTGGAGGTGATGGAAGCTCAGCAGTTGCACATCAAGCCGGAGTTTCTGAAGGGTGGAGGAGATGAGACCGGCGCCGTGATCGGATGAGATGAAGACAGTTATAGTTAGAATTTACACAGGTTTAATTTATGTATCCAGTGAATTTATTAAAAAAGGTTTTCATATAGAAAAAAAATAACTCCTGAACAGCGAATCATTCTCTCTGACAGTTCCCAGCGCAGTGTCTGCTGCCGGGTCCGAAGATTATTTCTTATCAAATAAACTTTATAAAACCTACTTTCTGTGTGAGTCTTTCCAGGCTGAAGCTAAATTTAAAGGTTTAAATGAATCACTGGGTTTTGCAACAATTGCATATTTAAGGTATTTGGATCACAGTTTATGAATCGATTGCAGTTAGAATAGATTTGTTATTTCTAAACGGAATAATGGGACACCAACCAGTTTACTGGTTAAGACATTATGGTAAACAATGATAACAGTTGAGCTTGTTAGAAGTTCAAAAGTCATTTAGTTTGTTTGTAAATTATATTCACCACATGAATAATAAGAAAAATATTTGGCAAATAAACAGAACAAAAGTGCTGTGAATGGACGGACCAGGTTGGCCAAAATTGTTGACTAAACCTCTTTTCCATCTAGTCCTTATTGAATAAGGCAAAAGATATTATATTTTACATTTTAACTTATTTATTTTAAGAATACTCTTCACAACATCAAAATCTATTATTTGAATTTCAACACCAGAAAGTATTTGTTTCTATCTGTTTTCTTAATCTGCGATGGACTGGCGATCTGTCCAGGGTCCATCAGCAGCTCTCACCTCCCCGCTATATGTGTATAATAATTAATGGATGGATAGATGTGTTCTTAATGTAATGTACATTTGTCTCTAAAATATTAATTTAATTTATGTTTTATTACTTTTGTTTGGGATAGTTAGGGTGTAAGGATAGATAAATACATCTCCATAATGATTCCTTCTTTTAGATTGTTAATAATATAATTTTAACATCCGAAAAGAAAGATTTAATAAACGGAACATATAACGTATGTCATTTCCTTAATGTTTAATTTGTAATTAATTTTAAATGTTAAAAGTGTTTTTGGGTGTTTTAAAAAGCGTTGTCAAAAAAAAGCGTTATTATTATTATAATTATTAAAACACGGCTGGTACAGGAAATGGTGTCACTGGCGCCCCCTTCATTTCCGGAATGCAATAGTCCCATTTCCATATAAGGTATGAGACTGACAGCGGTCCGTCACCGCCCCTTTCCGCAGGCTGCAGCGAAGTGTACTTGGTCTGCGCTGATCGTCCATCTCTTTCCACTCTGTGAATGTTTCTTCAGCAGGAGTTTCCTGCTGGTTGATAAACTCTCTGAGGCGTAACTGAAGACATTTTCACTGAAAACACGGAAATATTTACCGAAAACACCAAACATGCTTTCAAATTACCGTCTAACAAAAGAACAGCTAATGCTCCCTCCTGCGCTCTGAGATGTTTCCTGTGTTTCACTTTGACTGCACTGAAGAAACTGTAAACGACTTTTAGTTCCGCTTTGAATTTTCCACTTTGAGTTTCCTCTGAACATACAACTGAATTAAATGTTTTACAACATTAATGAAAGGTTCATATTTTTCAGTGAGTGAAACACAGTATTAAAGTAATTACACAAACAGATTTGTTTGTAAACCTCTCATTTCTGTTATGAGCATTTTCTGCAGATAATTGAAGAACCGCATTTTTAGAATATTACATCGTTCTGACTAATGGAAAAAACTTAAGAAATGTGAGCTTGGAGTCAGTTATCAAAAGATATTTATTCTTACAAAAGATCCATATTGGAACATAGAATTAAATGTTTTGAGTATGATCTTTTTAGTTTGTAAAACAATCTAATGTTATATCAGGTTGTAGGTTGTGATTCAGTTTTAAAGTTTAACACTGAATGACTACATATATTTTAGAGGAATATGGTGAAATGTTGTTTTGACTTGAAAATATTAAGAATAACCGAGTTTTGTGAAAAAAGATTCATGTTTCCATAGAAAGAAGTGAAAACATAAAGTCACTGAAGAGACGAGATGGAAGAAGACACATAACTTTAATTAAAACCACAAAGTCATTCTTTTGCTTGTATCATCATACATGTACCTGAACAGAGATGTTATTAATCACTCACTTAAAAACATACAAAGAAAATATGTTAGAAATTTAAGACAGAGGAGAACATTGTGATGCCTCCCAAAGGAGCAAAAAGTGTTTAACTGAATCTGCTCCCTGCTAAGAATCAAGTTACTTTGCAGCTGTATAAAAATACCAACGTACTGTTATAATCCTGGTTTCCTGTTGCAGAACCTAAACATCTTTTACATCTATTTCACAACAGGTGTCAACTAATCTGGTTCTGGTCTGCCTGGGTGCTTCATTTTTATACACCTGTACCATGAAAGGGATTGGATCACCCGAGTCTGATCATTACAATGGGTGAGAAAACATTTTGATAATGTATAGCATGTACAAACACATTTTCACATTTTAACAATGACTTCTGTTGAACAAATATTTGGTAAAATAAAAATCTCTCTGCCGTTAGCTCAGAATCAAAATCTGAACAGATCTCAATAATATTTGAGTTTTTTTCCTTTCAAACAAACATCAGAGTTGACCTGGATGCTGCATGTGACCTGCAGCATCCAGGTCACATGCTTCAGACATGTAACCTGGATGCTGCAAGAAATTCAGATGGGGGTCAGGAAAAGACTGCACGGCTGGGGGATTAAATTTTTTAGCATGGAAGTCCCACTGTATGAACAAATTATCTGTCCAGGACTCAGGACTAAGTTAGCTGCTAACAACATTAGCACTCTGGGGATTACCAAGCTAGGACGCAAAAATAATACGCCTTGCCTTACATATTAACAGGGCCATACAGAGACAGTTGGAGGGCCATAGGCTCAAAGTTAAAAAGGGGATCATTGAACAACATCTTAAAACATTGCACAGCAACATAACAACAACCCATAATACCTACATTTCTAAGTTTCACCGAGTTAACAGCCAGGAATGACATGTAAAAAATGGTCTTTTTGCTCTCCAGCGTTGCATGAATGCGAAAATTTTTCTTTGTAAACAATAACATGCATGGTGTCTACATTTATACATTATGAGGCATTGCCTCACCAGCTATGAACCTCAACGCAAGTCACTGTTTGGTTTTCATTCTGAAACTTTTTCCACAGGTCCCACATGAGAAAGGTTTCTCACCTGTGTGAATTCTCATATGAACATTGAAACTGCCTTTAGTGGTGAAACGTTTTCCACAGGTCCCACATGAAAAGTTTTTTCACCTGTGTGAATTCTCATGTGAACATTTAAAGTGTCTTTGGAAACCAACCCAAAGGCTTCTCACTTGAGTGAATTCTCATAATACATTAAACCATCCTTTTGTCTGTAACTTTTCCCACAGGTTGAACAAGTGAAAGGTTTTACCCCAGTGTGAGTTCTCATGTGTCTTATCAATTTCCAGTTTAGAGAAAAGGTTTTATCACAAATTTCACAAGTATATAATTTTTGTCCTTGCTGAGATTTCTTGTGCTTTCTTTGTTTCTCTGTATCAGTTCTGTCTTTCTGTTGTTTGGTTTTCTCATATTTCTCCTTTTGTTTCTGTTTCTGTTCTTCCTTTCTCTTTTTTCCTGGGTCTTCAGAATTGCTTCCTTCCTGATCCTGGTTCTCAGTTTCTGCAGAACCATTAGAGATGAGTTGGTTCCTCTGTGGTTCTGTTTCATTGAGAATCTCCTCCTCCTCTTTACTGCATTGTGGGAGATCTGGAGAATAAGAAAAACAAAAGCTTTAAAATGTCAATCAAACAAGACATTCTTCACTTTATCCTCAAAGTATTGAAACAGGATTTTCTTGGGTTCTTCTAAAATTAGTCTTACAAAAATGAACATTATCTCAACCAATGAGGTTCTTCTGACCAGAATAGAACTAGACTTGAGTCAAAATATAATATTATGGATCTATAGCTTAATCCAGAGGCTTCTTGACAAATGTTAGAAAAAGTTTTCTTCCTCCAAGTAGCTACAGAATATATATCACGTTAAAGAGTGACAAAATGCCTGATGTGAAACACTCAATGGGTTTTAATCTCAACCACTGATATCGTCAGACATTGCTCCACTCACTAGGCCTGTCACGATAACAGATTTTTCTGGGCGATATATTGTCTCAAAAAATTATTGCGATTAACGATAATATTGTTTGAAGACCTTTTTAAATTGATTTAATGGAAATTACGTAATAATACGTGCGATTTCCTACCAAAGATAGATTCACTTTACTTTCAAAAGAACACTGGGACTGATACACAAAATAAATAAAACAACCAAAATCAAAAATAAAATAGATTCTTAGTCTCCATTAACAATAATTGTACTTGAATAAAAACTAAACAACATAAAGCCAAAGTGGAAATAAATACTGCATTCAACCAAAAGAGTGCAGATTATGAAGTCTGTATAGTAAATTGCCCTTCAGTAATCATTAGATTTAAATAGAGAAGACATCCCACTGCCTGATGCAATAGTTCAAACTACAGGATTTTTTACCCCGAACGACAATCTTAGAACGTTCTTCGTTCTGAGATTGTCACTAGTGTTGTGTGTTATGGTAGATCGTTGTGCCGCTCCGATCTAAATCAAGGATTTATCCAGACTGGGAGAGTGACGCAGCCTGTTGAATGTGACCGGTAGCCAATCAGAAAGCGCGGATTCTCTTCCTGCTTTCTGAGGGGAAACACGGAGGGAATCCCGAACAGCTGACACGGTGCAACCCGAAGTCCAGCAGACATCGGAAACAACATGAATGTTTATTCAACAGTTCGTGCAAAGAAAATATTAATAACTAGGGGAGAAGTTGGAGCGAAATTTCTACCAGAAAACCTGGTAACTTTTCAGCTGTTCTCCGTTAACGTGACATAAATAGTTATAATGATTTTCATTCAGTCAGACTGACACTAGCTGCGTGCATTGCAGGTAGATTGTAGTAAGGAATCATTAATATCTGGTTTCAAAATTAGTGAACTGGACTTATTATTTTGTGTCCATTGTTGGACACAACACGGTTTCAATCGAACCGTTATACATAGGCCTGTCGCGATAAACGATAAGTCAATTAATCGAACGATAAATTAAAACTATCGACCTCATTTTAATTATCGGTTATATCGTTTCTTCCTTCTTTTTTCTCTGACTGTTGATGTCACTGAATGAAAAAAGGCTCCACTCCGGTGCTCTCCACTTCCTCCCTTCCTTACTTCCTTAGTGTAATGCCCAGCGCGCGCTGCACCATCTTATGTCCATTATCAAAACCTGAGAGACACATTAGCCGACAGAAATCCTCGCTATAACGGTTCGATTGAAACCGTGTTGTGTCCAACAATGGACACAAAATAATAAGTCCAGTTCACTAACTTTGAAACCAGGCATTAATCAATTCCTTACTGCAATCTACCTGCAATGCATGTAGCTAGTGTCAGTCTGACTGAATGAAAATCATTATAACTATTTATGTCACGTTAACGGAGAACAGCTGAAAAGTTACCAGGTTTTCTGGTAGAAATTTCGCTCCAACTCCTCCCCTAGTTATTAATATTTTCTTTGCACGAACTGTTGAATAAACATTCATGTTGTTTCCGATGTCTGCGGGACTTCGGGTTGCACCGTGTCAGCTGTTCGGGATTCCCTCCGTGTTTCCCCTCAGAAAGCAGGAGGAGAATCCGCGCTTTCTGATTGGCTACCGGTCACATTCAACAGGCTGCGTCACTCTCCCAGTCTGGATAAATCCTTGATTTAGATCGGAGCGGCACAACGATCTACCGTGACACACAACACTAGTGACAATCTCAGAACGGAGAACGTTCTAAGATTGTCGTTCAGGGTAAAAAATCCTGCAGTTTGAACTATTGCATCAGGCAGTCGGATGTCTTCTCTATTTAAATCTAATGATTACTGAAGGGCAACATACTATACAGACTTCATAATCTGCACTCTTTTGGTTGAATGCAGTGTTTATGTCCACTTTGGTTTTATGTTGTTTAGTTTTTATTCAAGTACATTTATTGTTAATGGAGTCTAAGAATCTATTTTATTTTGGTTGTTTTATTTATTTTGTGTATCAGTCCCAGTGTTAAGTGTTCTTTTGAAAGTAAAGTGAATCTATCTTTGGTAGGAAATCGCACGTATTATTACGTAATTTCCATTAAATCAATTTAAAAAGGTCTTCATTATCGTTTATCGCAATAATTTTTTGAGACAATTTATCGCCCAGCAAAATCTGTTATCGTGACAGGCCTAGTTATACCGAGGATTTCTGTCGGCTAATGTGTGTCTCAGGTTTTGATAATGGGCCGACAATCCGTGACATAAGATCGTGCAGCGCGCGCTGGGCATTACACTAAGGAAGGAAGGAAGGGAGGAAGTGGAGAGCACCGGAGTTGAGCCTTTTTTCATTCAGTGTCATCAACACCAAGAGAAAAAGGCAGGAAGAAACAATATAACCGATAATTAAAATGAGGTTGATAGTTTTAATTTATCGCTCGATTAATTGACTTATCATTTATCGCGACAGGCCTATACAAGAATATAACTTCTTGACTCTGTGAGGTTTTAAGTGCCTTTTTTGGTCTGAACAATCAGTTTTACCTTTCTGCCATCTGTTGTCATGTTTCTGTTCTTTGTCTCTCTGTTTTCCTGGATCTTCAGAATTGCTTCCTTCCTGATCCTGGTTCTCATCCTCAGCAGAGCCATGAGAGATGAGTTGGTTCCTCTGTGGTTCTGTTTCATTGTGGATTCTTTGCACATTAAGAGGATTCACCAAAATGTCATCAGTCTCCTGTTTCAGCACAAGATGCTCTTCATCCTGACTGATGCAGAGTTGATTCTCTTCCTCTTTCAACTCTTGATGTTCTGGTTCTTCTTGCTCCTGTTTTATCTGCAGAGGTTCTGGTTCTTCTTGCTCCTGTTTTATCTGCAGAGGTTCTGGATCCTCTTGCTCCTGTTTCATCTGCAGAGGTTCTGGTTCTTTGAACTCTTGATGTTCTGGTTCTTCTTTATCTGAAGTGGACTTCCTCTCCTGGATGCTGAATTTGTTTACATCCTCCTCCTCTTTACACACCCAGCACTGTGGCAGATCTGGACAAAAACACAAAACAAAAGCTTTTAAATGTGAGTAAGAGAAAGTAGTCTTCATTTTAATCACTTCAAGCCCTTTCAAGAGAGCCAAAGACTAAAATTACAAATTTATAAATTTGTAATTAACTTAAACTTTAGTCTTTCTGACTGGAAGGGATCAACAAATCAGTCAAAACATACTGTGTGTAAATGCCCATCTCATTGTATGTTCTGGTTGGGGGTTGTTACCCATAGCACCCAGCAGGGGCACTGTAGTTCAGATATTTGTCGAGTCGGTGTGAGTCTCCTGTCAGTCAGCACTTTGGGCCGAAATACCCATGGATAGGAGGAAGAAAGGAACATCTTCATTTTGTGCTAGAGCAGGTTCTCACATTTTCAGTAGGACAGCATGACGGCCTTTACACCTGTGGACTTTGCAGCCCTCGGACGGCGGAGCGAGGTGCTTTTTTGGAGTTTTATTTGGTTTATGTAATGTTTTCATGTTTTATGTGATGTATTCATGTTTTGTGTGTTTTTTCTTTAGTTTTCACGGTGACTCAAACCTGGTTTGAACCAAGTAAAAGTGAACATACTGCATCCGTCGAGGCGCTCCGTGTTTTTCTTTGGTCTGAGAGAATGTTACACCATGGATCTCCAGGCGAGAAAGCAAGATGGCGATAATTAAACATACTGGCTCCATGACAAAAAAAAGTTTAAACAGCAGTTTGATTCAGTAATGTTCTTATACACAATTCTAAGATGAAAACATTTAATGTGTAGAGCAGTTTGTTTCCTAATGCACATTAAAAAAGAAAATGAACATTTAAACTCCATAAGGTAGGATCGCCACCATCGCTGTATTACGGTGGCCCAGAGGTGCAAAACACGACAGCATTAAGGAAAACGCGACAACATTACACTGCAGGGAAAACGGAAGAGGTATGTCCCAGTGGGAGACCTAAGAAGTCTCTGATTGGACGTCAGGTCGTTTCACTTTTGAACCAGAAGTTATTCTGGAGCGCTTCGTTTGAATGAGACCCTAAGCAAGCGGGAACACAGTCACTGCGCCATGTATGGCCCGAACTGTGGAAAAGAGCTGGTTGAGCCGTCACCAAACTTTTGCAGCAATTGTGGCAAGAGGCTTCAAGAAGCTTGTATGGAGGATTCTCCACAATGTTCAAGTTAATAAGCATAAAGGAACATTCATATTTCTTATGGATGTTGTAACTTACTAACGCTACTGGTCTCCAGACCGTGTCCACTGTCATTTAGTTGTTCATTATAAAAGCAATTAAAAGTACATAAAGTCGCTAGAATACAACAGAATTGCATTAGCTATATATAGTAAGGTCTGTTACAACCTTTGCCACTACTTTCTAGGGTAATTCATGTCGTTCTGGTTCTGCTGCACTGCAATCAGGTTAGCCACCTTTTCGGAAGCGAACTCGCACTGGTAGCTTTCCTTCAGTTCGTAATACATATCGTCTGTTTGCATGAATGTGATGTGCAACGTTTTTTCTTTGCTTTACTTCTAGCACAACAGACTGTCCCATCCTGCCCTACACCAGCCCTCAGCACCTTCCTCGAATAGAAAAATGAGGAGCGACAAAAGTATTCTCTTGGGAGAAAGGGGTTAAAACAAAAGGAAGAATTAAAGTTCGGGTAGGTCCGGTTTTGTGCAAAATTCTGTTCCCCTATGAAAATCTGTTCCCCCTGTGCCGGGAGCGCTCATTAGAGCCAGAGAGGCGGACGAGGCGGATCTGATCATTTTCATGTCGCTTCTGATCGATTTCTCTGTAAAACTACTCAGATAATCATGTCAAGGTTGTAACATTCAGTTTAATTGGCATCTGTTTAAAAAATTGCATAGTAAATAAATAAACAAGATATTCTGGCGCTGTTTTGTGTTATTTTAAACGCCAAGAGAATCGCTCTTTTTCCTACTTTTCTCACGTAAGCCTGGCAGACGTAAAAGTCAGTCACCAAACACAGTGTATCTATCTTTGGCAGGAAAATCGCATGTATTATTACGTAATTTCCATTAAATCAATGTAAAAAGGTCTTCAAACAATATTATTGTTTATCGCAATAATTTTTGAGACAATTTATCGCCCAGCAAAATCTGTTATTGTGACAGGCCTAGTTAGAAAGAGTGTATCAAACAAGTAGCTCTTCGTGTTGCTCTGTACCGTCAAGTAGCTCCCAGTCTCAAAAAGGTTGGTGACACCTGTTGTAGTGTTTTGCACCTCAAGGCCACCGTACTGTATACATTAGAAATTTTAAATTGACATTAGTATCCAAAAAAGACCAGGGACATCCATCCATCCATCCATTTTCCAACAGCCTTGACCCTACTGGGGTCAGGAGGTGCTGGGGTCACCCTGGACAGGTCGCCAGTCTGTCGCAGGGCGACACAGAGACAGTGCAATAATATTAGCCTGCATTATCTTTTCCTCTCAGGTTAGGGCTCTGCTTTGCTGCACAAGCATCAGCCTTTTCCCTGAAATAAGCTTCTAGCTATTTTTCTTACTTATTAGCCATGTTTAGGACCCTGAATACAGGAAGTCAATGCAAAACAACATTGTAATGATGCCCCACATGCTACTAGCAGCATTTAGGCTAACATTAGCACTTTGGCTCATTTTAGATTATACACTAATTTTAACAAACTGAATGGAGCAAGTCCATGTTAGTAACATGATTGTGACTCTCCAGAGGATATTGACTACAATTTAGCTTAGCTTAGCATCGATGCTAATTGTTAGCATCAGAGCGCTGGGTCCAAACTGGGGCCACACTTTAGCAGGCCCCGGTTACATTTCTCCAGGGATTTTCTACTTCTACTTAATATTTACAATTTGAGCGGATTCTTTAAATAGGTTTCCGAACACAACGATTATTTATCTGTGTAAAAACTCTCTTTAACCTGGTTAATCAGTAAACCGTGAAAAAAAAAAAAAAAAAAAAAAAAAAAAAAAAAAAAAAAAAAAAAAAAAAAAAAAAAAAAAAAAAAAAAAAAAAAAAAAAAAAAAAAAAAAGTACCTATCCGGTGTAAGATGATCTTCGGTATCCGGGTAAAATCCATCAGTCTGCGCTGATCGTCCATCTCTTCCTCCATCTTAACGTTCATTTCTTTCCACTCTGTGAATGTTTCTTCAGCAGGAGTTTCCTGCTGGTTGATAAACTCTCTCTGAGGCTGAACTGAAGACATTTTCACTGAAAACACGGAAATATTTACCGAAAACACCAAACCCGTCTTCAAATTACCGTCTAACAAAAGAACAGCTAATGCTCCCTCGAGCGCTCTGAGATGTTTCCTGTGTTTCACTTTGACTACACTGAAGAAACCGTGAACGACTTTTAGTTCCGCATTGAGCCTCCTCTCAACATACAATTATATTAAATATTTTACTACATGAACGAAACTTAACCACTCACTGTGAACAGTTACACACAAATTAATATTTCCAAGACTTTTATTTCTGTTAATTATGAGGATTTTCCACAGCTAATGGAAACACAGCATTTATGATTAGAAAACTGCATCATGTTGATACTAATGAAAAAAAAAAAAGAAACTTAAAAATGTGCACTTGGAGTCAGTTACCAAAAGATACTTTTAATCTTACAAAAGAGCCATATTAGTAGGTTTATTCTAATTTAGCTTGTAAAACAGGGTCTAATGTTACAGTTTTGTATTTTGTGATTCAGTTTTGACAGTAAATGATTACATATATTATAGAGGAACGCAGAGATTTGTTGTTTTGACTTGTAAAGATGGAGAATATCTGACAGTGTTGTGAAAAAAATGTTAATGTTGCCAAAAAAAGAAGTGAAAACATGAAAGTTTGTGCCCTAAGGCATACAGTGTCACACCAAGAAGATGTTGAAGAAAAGTTGCTTGAGGTCACCACTACCATTGACCTCAGAGTTGCAGCAATGGAACGATATTTGGTGCCTGGCGGTGGAGGACAAAACTTACTTTTTCTGTTAACCTTGGACATGTTTCCTGCGACTGTTTTCCTATCTACCAGAATAATCCTCACTTGTGAAACTTCCTGTGTTTATGTTCTCCTATTCCTTTTATCAGCACTAGCCCCCTTTCTTTTACTGAGTCTCCCTTTTTTCTTTCTTGCTCACTCCTGATTTGTGTTCATAAAAGACGAGCTCTGCTGCAGCGTTTCAGAACACATGTGGAGCTGTTTGAAAGAGCAGTTTTTCTGTGCACTGATGAGGTAAAAATAAACCTGTTTAAAGCTTACTGTACATTATTGTACACAGCTCCTTTGTGGTGCAAATTTTACAAAGCTAACATGCAGAAGCTTAAGGTTGCTTATAATGACGTTTTGAGCATTCTGATCAAGAAACCAGGTTCAGCAGTGCAAGTGAGGTGTTTTGTAACACATGTCAACATTCCAGGCCCCTGTGAGAAATTTGATATACAAGTTTATGTGTCGTTTGTGCAGCTCCTCGAACAGTCTTATTGTAATGTTTTCACATCCCTCTCTCAGTGCGCTAACATACCAGTCGGCTCTGTGGAAACATTGGCATGCAAGTCTTTAATAAGATTTGTTTGATTTTTACTTGTTTTTTATATGTCTTGTTCTTGTGTATCATCTCTTTGTGGACCACGAGTCTGCTGAATAAAGCAATCAATCAATTATTGAAAAGGTCACAGAAGAGAGAAGATGTGAGAAAAAGACAGATCACTTTAATTAAAGCCATAAAATCAACAACTTGAATGACAACAAAACTGAAAAGGATCAGAAATCCAAAGCTATTAACTACAGAAGGCATTGGGTGAATTGACTAACTTAAGGATTTTTTCAAATGTCTTTTTTTTTAAATATTCTTCAAATGCAGAAGAAATTTCTGACTTGCTTATGTGTCACATTACAGTGTTGCAGATCGTCTGCAGTGTTATCTGTGGATACAGTAACTGAACGGTGTACAAACCGCCCATGTAGTTTCTGACAATGCAGAATTAATTAATAACTAATGAAAGCATTACATTTGAGATTAAAATAATAAATTAGACTAATGAATAAAAAATTGCTCTTCATTTAGCTAAATTTAATGAATGTGACATTTTTTTAACATGTCTTGAATTCTGATATTGAAGGAAAAATCTCAATTTGTGTAAAACTCATGTTTTATTGTTATTGCAAGGATCTTTAGAAGATTTACTTAAAGCTGACATTTAATAATATGGCAGCAGTTAATGATGATGAAAATCATTGAATAATCCATCAATATTTATTCAAATCAACATTTATTAAAAAGCACAAAATACTGGTACATTTTTTAACATTCCTTTTTAATAATATACTTTGCTTGTCACAGCAAAGTAAAACAATAACAAAAATTTGGGAAAACTTAAACCTGTCTGTGGTTAGCTCTAAATCAAAATCTGACCAAATCAAAATGATTTTTGAGATATTTTACAAAGAAAAGAAAAAAACATCAGTTCTATTTACTGGGAAAAAAAGAAAATTTCACACTGCTTTAATATGTACAGTATTTTACATCAAGTCATTCATGAAAACTTCAAACATGTTAAAGCTAAACTCAATTGTTCTACATTGTACAGAACTCCATGAAAACTGAAATGCACAGAAATGAATCCTGTCTGCATGTGTTCCCCTCTTTAACTTCAGTATCTGACGAGATACTGACGTGTATTTGAAACGTAATCAATAAACAATGTATCGTTTATTCTATGTTGCATGACTTTGTGTTTTTGTTTATGATGTAAAGCACTTTGAAATGTCTTGCTGCTGAAATGTGCTATACAAATAAAATTTGATTGATTGATTGATTGATTAAGCACAACTTAAAACAAAAAACTGGATTAAGAAAAACAAGATGGAAGGCAAAAGTATACCTCAGGTTTATCCTGGTTATGCAGTGAAACACACAGTCACAGTGAATCACTAGCAGCCTGCAAGAATCTCTTGACTTTAACATTTTCTACTTGCTGTTTACGTCATTTGACCAGATTTTCCATTGGATCGGACCCAAAAAACAGATCGAATATCTTTCTTTCCTAGAGGGTCTAGGCTGAGTGAGTTTTCATGTGATAAGTTAAACCAATTCTTCTTTTGTAACTCTTTCCACAGGTACCGCATGAGAAAGGTCTCACCTGTGAATTTCATGTGAATTTCCAGGAGAAAGGCTTCTCACCTGTGTGAATTCTCATGTGAAGATTTAAACTGCCTCTACTGCTGAAACTTTTTCCACAAGTCCCACAAGAAAAAGGCCTCTCACCTGTGTGAATTCTCATGTGATAAGTTAAATGTTGTCTATTATTATAACTCTTTCCACAGGTCCCACAAGAGAAAGGCCTCTCACCTGTGTGAATTCTCATGTGATAAGAGAAACTCTGTCTATTATTATAACTCTTTCCACAGGTCCCACAGGAGAAAGGCCTCTCACCTGTGTGAATTCTCATGTGCCTCTTCATACCATCCTTTCGAGAAAAAGTTTCATCACAAATTCTACAAGAGTATAATTTTTGCCCTGGATGAGCTTTCTTGTGCGTAATTTTTTCTTCAGTGTCAGTTCTGTCTTTCTGCTGTTTGGTTTTCTCATATTTCTCCTTTTGTTTCTGTTTCTGCTCTTCCTTTCTTCTTTTTCCCGGGTCTTCAGAATTGCTTCCTTCCTGATTCCGGTTCTCAGCTTCTGGAGAGCCGTGAGAGATGAGTTGGTTCCTCTGTGGTTCTGTTTCATTGAGAACCTCCTCATCTTCACACACACGACAATGTGGGAGATCTGGACAAAAAGACAAAACAAAAGCTTTTAAATTTCAATCAAACAAATTATCCTTCACTTTTATTATCTTCATCCATCCATCCATCCATTTTCTTCCACTTATCCGGGGTCGGGTCGCAGGGGTAGCAGCTTCAGAAGGGAGGCCCAGACTTCCCTCTCCCCAGCCACTTCCTCCAGCTCCTCCAGGGAATCCCAAGGCGTTCCCAGGCCAGTCGGGAGACATAATCCCTCCAGCGTGTCCTGGGTCTTCCCCGGGGCCTCCTCCCGGTGGGACGTGCCCGGAACACCTCACCAGGGAGGCGTCCAGGAGGCATCCTGACCAGATACCCGAGACACCTCAGCTGGCTCCTCTCGATGTGGAGGAGCAGCGGCTCTACTCTGAGACCCTCCCAGATGACCGAGCTTCTCTCTCTAAGGGAGAGCCCAGCCACCCTATGGAAAAAACCCCTTTCGGCCGCTTGTATCCGTGATCTCGTTCTTTCAGTCATAACCCAAAACTCATGACCATAGATGAGTGTAGGAACGTAGATCAACCGGTAAATCGAGAGCTTCGCTTTTTTTTACTCAGCTCCCTATTCACTACGACAGAGCGGTACAGTGCCCGCTTCACGGCAGACACTGTGCCGATCTGCCTGTCGATCTCCTGTTCCCATCTTCCTGCATTTATGAACAACATCCCGAGATAGTTGAACTACTCCACCTCGGGCACGACACCCTCCCCGACCCGGAGGAGGCACTCAACCCTTTTCTGGCTCAAGACCATGGCCTCGGATTTGGAGGAACTGTTGATCATTTTTAAGTATTTAATGTTTGCAGCTGCGGCGGATTTATTAGCCTTTTAGTTTGGAGTAAAAGCTCTTTGAGTTCAGCGCTTCTGAACTCTTTAAAACATCTCCAACTTTATTCACCTGACTAATCAGTAAACCGTGAAGCTGTTTCGTACCTATCCGCTGTAAGATGATCTTCGGTATTGTGGTGTTACTCATTAATCTGGTTCTGCTCCCATGCGCTGTTTTCGAAGCGCACTGAACGCTGCTCTGTTGAAACTTGGTTTGAAACAATTTTTCCAAATGCAACATTAATATTTTTTGCTTCAAATGCGATCTATAATAATGTTTTTCAAACGGTTTTGTCACACAAGTAGCATTTTTCAACAGGCATCAACACAGCCACCTACAATGCAGAAACATCTGCGGTGCGCAAAGGTTTCAACCAGTTAATCTAAAACATCGGCCCACAAAGTTTCCTACATTGTCTCGAGCTGTTTTTAACCTGTTTTTAACTCTCCTCAGTAAAATTTAAAGCTGGTTCGTACCTATCCGGTGTAAGATGACCTTCGGTATCCGGGTAAAATCCATCAGTCTGCGCTGATCGTCCATCTCTTCCTCCATCTTAACGTTCATTTCTTTCCACTCTGTGAATGTTTCTTCAGCAGGAGTTTCCTGCTGGTTGATAAACTCTCTCTGAGGCTGAACTGAAGACATTTTCACTGAAAACACGGAAATATTTACCGAAAACACCAAACCCGTCTTCAAATTACCGTCTAACAAAAGAACAGCTAATGCTCCCTCGTGCGCTCTGAGATGTTTCCTGTGTTTCACTTTGACTGCACGGAAGAAACCGTGAACGACTTTTAGTTCCGCTTTGAGCCTCCTCTCAACATACAATTATATTAAATATTTTACTACATGAACGAAACTTAACCACTCACTGTGAACAATTACACACAAATTAATATTTCCAAGACTTTTATTTCTGTTAATTATGAGGATTTTCCACAGCTAATGGAAACACAGCATTTATGATTAGAAAACTGCATCATGTTGATACTAATGAAAAAAAAAAAGAAACTTAAAAATGTGCACTTGGAGTCAGTTACCAAAAGATACTTTTAATCTTACAAAAGAGCCATATTAGTAGGTTTATTCTAATTTAGCTTGTAAAACAGGGTCTAATGTTACAGTTTTGTATTTTGTGATTCAGTTTTGACAGTGAATGATTACATATATTATAGAGGAACGCAGAGATTTGTTGTTTTGACTTGTAAAGATGGAGAATATCTGACAGTGTTGTGAAAAAAATGTTAATGTTGCCAAAAAAGAAGTGAAAACATGAAAGTTTGTGCCCTAAGGCATACAGTGTGACACCAAGAAGATGTTGAAGAAAAGTTGCTTGAGGTCACCACTACCATTGACCTCAGAGTTGCAGCAATGGAACGATATTTGGTGCCTGGCGGTGGAGGACAAAACTTACTTTTTCTGTTAACCTTGGACATGTTTCCTGCGACTGTTTTCCTATCTACCAGAATAATCCTCACTTGTGAAACTTCCTGTGTTTATGTTCTCCTATTCCTTTTATCAGCACTAGCCCCCTTTCTTTTACTGAGTCTCCCTTTTTTCTTTCTTGCTCACTCCTGATTTGTGTTCATAAAAGACGAGCTCTGCTGCAGCGTTTCAGAACACATGTGGAGCTGTTTGAAAGAGCAGTTTTTTCTGTGCACTGATGAGGTAAAAAATAAACCTGTTTAAAGCTTACTGTACATTATTGTACACAGCTCCTTTGTGGTGCAAGTTTTACAAAGCTAACATGCAGAAGCTTAAGGTTGCTTATAATGACGTTTTGAGCATTCTGATCAAGAAACCAGGTTCAGCAGTGCAAGTGAGGTGTTTTGTAACACATGTCAACATTCCAGGCCCCTGTGAGAAATTTGATATACAAGTTTATGTGTCGTTTGTGCAGCTCCTCGAACAGTCTTATTGTAATGTTTTCACATCCCTCTCTCAGTGCGCTAACATACCAGTCGGCTCTGTGGAAACATTGGCATGAAAGTCTTTAATAAGATTTGTTTGATTTTTACTTGTTTTTTATATGTCTTGTTCTTGTGTATCATCTCTTTGTGGACCACGAGTCTGCTGAATAAAGCAATCAATCAATTATTGAAAAGGTCACAGAAGAGAGAAGATGTGAGAAAAAGACAGATCACTTTAATTAAAGCCATAAAATCAACAACTTGAATGACAACAAAACTGAAAAGGATCAGAAATCCAAAGCTCTTAACTATAGAAGGCATTGGGTGAATTGACTAACTTAAGGATTTTTTAAATGCCTTTTTTTTAAATATTCTTCAAATGCAGAAGAAATTTCTGACTTGCTTATGTGTCACATTACAGTGTTGCAGATCGTCTGCAGTGTTATCTGTGGATACAGTAACTGAACGGTGTACAAACCGCCCATGTAGTTTCTGACAATGCAGAATTAATTAATAATGAAAGCATTACATTTGAGATTAAAATAATGAATTAGACTAATGAATAAAAAATTGCTCTTCATTTAGCTAAATTTAATGAACGTGACATTTTTTTAACATGTCTTGAATTCTGATATTGAAGGAAAAATCTCAATTTGTGTAAAACTCATGTTTTATTGTTATTGCAAGGATCTTTAGAAGATTTACTTAAAGCTGACATTTAATAATATGGCAGCAGTTAATGATGATGACAATCACTGAATAATCCATCAATATTTATTCAAATCAACATTTATTAAAAAGCACAAAATACTGGTACATTTTTTAACATTCCTTTTTAATAATATACTTTGCTTCTCACAGCAAAGTAAAACAATAACAAAAATTTGGGAAAACTTAAACCTGTCTGTGGTTAGCTCTAAATCAAAATCTGACCAAATCAAAATGATTTTTGAGATATTTTACAAAGAAAAGAAAAAAACATCAGTTCTATTTACTGGGAAAAAAAAAAATTTCACACTGCTTTAATATGTACAGTATTTTACATCAAGTCATTCATGAAAACTTCAAACATGTTAAAGCTAAACTCAATTGTTCTACATTGTACAGAACTCCATGAAAACTGAAATGCACAGAAATGAATCCTGTCTGCATGTGTTCCCCTCTTTAACTTCAGTATCTGACGAAATACTGAAACGTAATCAATAAACAATGTATCGTTTATTCTATGTTGCATGACTTTGTATTTTTGTGTTTATGATGTAAAGCACTTTGAAATGTCTTGCTTCTGCAATGTGCTATACAAATAAAATTTGATTGATTGATTGATTGATTAAGCACAACTTAAAACAAAAAACTGGATTAAGAAAAACAAGATGGAAAGCAAAAGTACACCTCAGGTTTATCTTGGTTATGCAGTGAAACACACAGTCACAGTGAATCACTAGCAGCCTGCAAGAATCTCTTGACTTTAACATTTTCTACTTGCTGTTTACGACATTTGACCAGATTTTCCATTGGATCGGAAACAAAAAACAGATCGAATATCTTTCTTTCCTAGAGGGTCTAGGCTTGAAAGGCCCCAATTTGTGAACTTTTAAATGTTCTTTTTGAGAGAAACATTTTCCACAAGACAAACAGGAGAAAGGCTTCTCACCTGTGTGAATTCTCATGTGCCTCTTCATACCACCCTTTTGAGAAAAAGTTTTATCACAAATTCTACAAGAGTATAATTTTTGCCCTGGATGAGCTTTCTTGTGCGTAATTTTTTCTTCAGTGTCAGTTCTGTCTTTCTGCTGTTTGGTTTTCTCACATTTCTCCTTTTGTTTCTGTTTCTGCTCTTCCTTTCTTCTTTTTCCCGGGTCTTCAGAATTGCTTCCTTCCTGATTCCGGTTCTCAGCTTCTGGAGAGCCGTGAGAGATGAGTTGGTTCCTCTGTGGTTCTGTTTCATTGAGAACCTCCTCATCTTCACACACACGACAATGTGGGAGATCTGGACAAAAAGACAAAACAAAAGCTTTTAAATTTCAATCAAACAAATTATCCTTCACTTTTATTATCTTCACCCGTCCATCCACCCATTTTCTTCCACTTATCCGGGGTCGGGTCGCAGGGGTAGCAGTTTCAGAAGGGAGGCCCAGACTTCCCTCTCCCCAGCCACTTCCTCCAGCTCCTCCAGGGGAATCCCAAGGCGTTCCCAAGCCAGCCTAGAGACATAGTCCCTCCAGGGTGTCCTGGGTCTTCCCCGGGGCCTCCTCCCGGTGGGACGTGCCCGGAACACCTCACCAGGGAGGCGTCCAGGAGGCATCCTGACCAGATACCCGAGACACCTCAGCTGGCTCCTCTCGATGTGGAGGAGCAGCGGCTCTACTCTGAGTCCCTCCCAGATGACCGAGCTTCTCTCTCTAAGGGAGAGCCCAGCCACCCTATGGAAAAAACCCCTTTCGGCCGCTTGTATCCGTGATCTCGTTCTTTCAGTCATAACCCAAAACTCATGACCATAGATGAGTGTAGGAACGTAGATCAACCGGTAAATTGGGAGCTTCGCTTTTTTTTACTCAGCTCCCTATTCACTACGACAGAGCGGTACAGTGCCCGCTTCACGGCAGACACTGTGCCGATCTGCCTGTCGATCTCCTGTTCCCATCTTCCTGCATTTATGAACAAGATCCCGAGATACT
Source organism: Poeciliopsis gracilis (assembly GCA_911649635.1). Classification (NCBI taxonomy): domain Eukaryota; kingdom Metazoa; phylum Chordata; class Actinopteri; order Cyprinodontiformes; family Poeciliidae; genus Poeciliopsis; species Poeciliopsis gracilis. The sequence continues at coordinate 50,968 of CAJVRI010001536.1, forward strand.
TGAACTACTCCACTTCGGGCACGACACCCTCCCCGACCCGGAGAAGGCACTCAACCCTTTTCTGGCTCAAGACCATGGCCTCGGATTTGGAGGCACTGTTGATCATTTTTAAGTATTTAATGTTTGCAGCTGCGGCGGATTTATTAGCCTTTTAGTTTGGAGTAAAAGCTCTTTGAGTTCAGCGCTTCTGAACTCTTTAAAACATCTCCAACTTTATTCACCTGACTAATCAGTAAACCGTGAAGCTGTTTCGTACCTATCCGCTGTAAGATGATCTTCGGTATTGTGGTGTTACTCATTAATCTGGTTCTGCTCCCATGCGCTGTTTTCGAAGCGCACTGAACGCTGCTCTGTTGAAACTTGGTTTGAAACAATTTTTCCAAATGCAACATTAATATTTTTTGCTTCAAATGGGATTTATAGTAATGTTTTGCAAACGGTTTTGTCACACAAGTAGCATTTTTCAACAGGCATCAACACAGCCACCTACAATGCAGAAACATCTGCGGTGCGCAAAGGTTTCAACCAGTTAATCTAAAACATCGGCCCACAAAGTTTCCTACTTTGTCTCGAGCTGTTTTAACTTGTTTTTAACTCTCCAGAGTAAAATTTAAAGCTGTTTCGTACCTATCCGGTGTAAGATGATCTTCGGTATCCGGGTAAAATCCATCAGTCTGCGCTGATCGTCCATCTCTTCCTCCATCTTAACGTTCATTTCTTTCCACTCTGTGAATGTTTCTTCAGCAGGAGTTTCCTGCTGGTTGATAAACTCTCTCTGAGGCTGAACTGAAGACATTTTCACTGAAAATACGGAAATATTTACCAAAAACACCAAACCTGTTTTCAAACCGTCGAACAAAAGAACAGCTAATGCTCCCTCGTGCGCTCTGAGATGTTTCCTGTGTTTCACTTTGGTTGTCCTGAAGAAACTGTAAACGAGTTTTAGTTCCTCTTTGAATTTTCCACTTTGAGTTTCCTCTGAACAAACAACTAAATTAAATATTTTAGAGTAATGAAAGGTTTATTTATTTCTGCGAGTGAAACACGATGATTATAGACAAACTAAAAGCTAATGCTACATCGTTTGCTCTGTACCTTTTCATGTGTTTCACTTTGGTTGTCCTGAAGAAACTGTAAACGAGTTTTAGTTCCCCCTTGCTTTTTCCTTTTTCTTATTGGCAAAGAATGAAAATGCTGCATTACCAACTCAATGTGACATTCTGGTCCACTGGTATGGAGTGTGGACCAGAATGTCAGTCTAGTGTTAAATTATATTAAATAACTGCGTTAATTTAAGACAACAAAATATTATCTGGTAAATGTTACTATTGCATTTGTCTAAAACTTTTTGAATATGTTGTGTCCATGTAATCCTCTCATCAAACCAAACCCCAGGAAATTTAATTTTTTTCACTTTTTCTATTTCTTGATTATATAATTTTATTGAAATGTATATTGCAATTTTTTGAATATGATCTTTTTAGTTTGTAAAACAGACTAATGTTTTTATATCAGGTTGTAATTGTTTAAATTGAGATTCAGCTGTGAACTAAACAATGAATTATTACATATAATTTAGAGGGACACAGAGATTTGTTGTTTTGACTTGATAATAATTGATTGTATTGTGATAAAAGGCCCATGCTGCCTTACAATGAAGAGGCAAGAAGTGAGAACAGGAGAGGAAATCACTTTAAAATCCCATTTATCTCATAATCTGTATAATCTCATAAGCCTAACACAGTACATGCATTAATTACACATATATGGATGTTAGAAAGCCTGTATTTTTATTGAAAGATGAAAGAAAATGAAAACATGAAATTTAAAATTACAACATAACATCAAACCAAGAGAAAAACAAGTATTGCGGAAAAAAATAATCTAATCTGTGTGAAACAGATCAGGCTTGAGACTCTGGCAAATAGCAAAGAGAGAAATTCTTTATTTCTGTCGTTTGCAAACGGAGAACACACAGCAACCACAGCACAGCAGCTGTACCTGCAATGAGCTCTGACTTGGAGCTGCAAGCTCTCACAATATATAGGATTCTTTACACAATGTGGTCACTGCCTTGGCTCAGAGTCAATTCCAGTTGAACAGGTTTACTGCACAGTCATGTAGCCACAGGGTGGACAGGATGCAACCTCTTCCTTACTGAAAGATGTTTAGTTAATAAACATCTTCTTGTTCAAAATATGGGAGTTTCCAAAAATCAGGATGCTAATGGAACAATTTTGCAAACCAAAAACATCGTCAGACCTGGTACGTGCTCTCAGCTTGTGACATTCAATGGAGAAATTTGTTAGATCTTAGGGCTCATCCATCTTACTATATTTACCTAAACTATCTGTTATCTGTTAAACTCTGGCGCCTTGTTTTGGTATTTATGGTGAGACATTAGTCCACTTATCAGTCTGCTGCAACTGCTGCAGAGAAAGGTCAGCAGGAAACCCATCAGACTGGTTCTTGGCCTACATACTTTATCAGACTGAACATTACTAATGTTAAATAACTAAAATAATTAAATAAAATTGTTAAAAGAAGTAACACAATTTTCACTACACATTATAACACAGAAATGAGGCTGTTGTGTATACCTAATGGCTGGTATTTTTGTCTGATATTGTCCGTTTGACGTTTGTACCACAATGTATAGTACCGTATCTTCATGCTTATAGTCTAGTGTAGGTTGTACAGATTACTAAGACACCTCTGCATCCAATGTATGTAATCTTGTATATTTAGATTCAAATACAGAAAAAATCATTGAAAATAAAACAAAGTATAAATACAACAAAAATAATATCCGACCAAGTTTTCCAATGGATCTGATGGCAAAAAGTATCCGAGGTGTTTTGGGCTTAAGGCTTCTAGTCTGAGTGAGTTTTCATGTGTTGAGTTAAACTACTTCTATGATTGTAACTTTTTCCACAGGTCCCACATGAGAAAGGCTTCTCACCTGTATGAGTCCTCACGTGATTAAGTAAAGTCGTTTTCCTCCCGAAACTCTTTCCACAAGTCCCACATGAAAAAGGCCTCTCACCTGTGTGAATTTTAATATGACGATCCAAAGCAATTGCCTTTCCCTCAAGAAACTTTTTCCACAGGTCCCACATGAAAAAGGCCTCTCACCCATATGGATAGTCATGTGTTTAAGTAATTGTTTTTCCCTCAAGAAACTTCTACCACAGGTCCCACATGAGAAAGGCTTCTCACTGTTGAATTTCATATGAAATAAATGCTTTTAGGGTGAAACTCTTTCCACATGTCCCACACGAGAAAAGCTTCTCTCCTGTGTGAATTTTCATATGATCAAGTAATCGTATTTTCTTTTGGAAAGTCTTTCCACAGGTCTCACAAGAGACAAGCTTCCTATATGATCATTTAAAGTTCCTTTCAGGGTGAACTTTTTTCCACACATCACACATGAAAAAGGCTTCTCACCTGAGTAAGTTCTGACACGATAAATTGAACCAGTCTTTTGTTTTTCAGTGTCAGTTCTGTCTTTCTGCTGTTTGGTTTTCTCATATTTTTCCTTTTGTTTCTTTTCTTCCTTTCTCTTTTTTCCTGGGTCTTCAGAATTGCTTCCTTCCTGATTCCGGTTCTCAGCTTCTGGAGAGCCGTGAGAGATGAGTTGGTTCCTCTGTGGTTCTGTTTCATTGAGAACCTCCTCATCTTCACACACACGACAATGTGGGAGATCTGGACAAAAAGACAAAACAAAACCTTTTAAATTTCAATCAAAAAAGAAATCCTTCACTTTAATCTCTTGATGAATCAAAACAGGATTTTCTTGGGTTATTCTAAAATTATAATCTTACAAGAATGAACATTAACTCAAACAATGAGTTTCTTCTGACCAGACTGGAACTAGATGTGAGGCAAAATATGATATTCGGTACTTCATAATAGGAAACAAGACGGCGATAACTTAGTGGCTTCCTGACAAATATATCTGTACTCCCAGATCGATAGCCCTGAACTTAAAAGCTGCATCATATGAACAACTTTGTGTAGTTTCCGTGATCAGGGTTATGAATTTGAAAACATTTCTCACTCATTCTTGCTGCTAGCACGCGCTTATTCTGAATGAAAATCAGCATTTTCTTCTTTGACTTCCAATGATTCACTTCCTGCTAAAGAGCCCCCTGGTGGTTGAGGAATAATATTCCTATCCCCCATGAGGCTTTGCGTGATTTTTGTACACGTCTTCCGCTGCAAACCGGAACCGCCATTTGTTTACATGTTAACAACTCGCTAACCGGCTTTCCACAGAGGATTTAGGCTCCAGTTACCACAGCTTAAATGTGGCCATATTGGTTTACCACTACCTGTAGGGAGCTGCGATGGCGACTTGAAGAAATGGCCACAAATAACCCACACTAGCATATGTAGCTACTTCACTGACTCGGTTGCTGCAGATGCACGTTTTCTTTTGTTGCTTTTTGTCCACATAAGAAAATGATCACACATAAAGCATTTTGATGCATCAAAATCTCTGTTCAAATAGAGAGTTAGGAAGGATTTAACTTTTCTACATAATCATTCTTGTTCTCTTAGCTGCTGGTCTGAGTTTTATATCAATAGGATAAGATTTGAGGAATATAGAGGGCATGCAGATATCGGCAGGGTAATAATTTGCTTTGCCTTAAAATGCATGTTCTCATCTGCTCTGCATCCAGAACCAAACATGGAGAAGCAGCAATCAGGGCTCTTTGAGTTCAGAGCTCCTTAATTTGGCTCCAGTTCCTTTAACCTGGATCATCAGTAAAAGAAAAATAAGCTGTTTCATACCTATCCGGTGTAAGATGACCTTCGGTATCCGGGTAAAATCCAGCAATATGCGCTGATCCTCCATCTCTTCCTCTGATTTAATGATGATTTCTCTCTGATCCTCCATCTCTTCCTCTGATTTAATGATGATTTCTCTCTGATCGTCCATCTCTTCCTCTGATTTAATGATGATTTCTCTCTGATCGTCCATCTCTTCCTCTGATTTAATGATGATTTCTCTCTGATCGTCCATCTCTTCCTCTGATTTAATGATGATTTCTCTCTGATCGTCCATCTCTTCCTCCATCTTAACGTTGATTACCTTAAACTCTGTGAATGTTTCCTCAGCAGGAGTTTCCCGCTCGTTCTTAAGGGGTTGAATTGAAGACATTTTTACAGCAAATACTCCCGTTTTTACCCGTATTTAACCTAACAAAGGAAAAGCTAACGCTACCGCTGCTCGGTGCTTTTCCGCGTGTTTCACTTTGACAGTACTGAAGAAACGGTACGCGAGCTTTTTGTTCCGCCTTTAATGTTCCGCTCCAACTTTCCTTTTACAATTATACAATTATATATATAAAAAATCTGAATATTATTGAAAGGTTAATTTATTTTTACTTAATTCACCCAAGTGAATAATTACATAAATAAATGCAGGTTTCCAAACCTTTTATTTCTGTTAATTCTGGGAAAACGCAGCATTTATGATTTGAATGTTACACTATACTGATTAATAAAAAATCAGTTTGGAGCCCTCACTCCAACAACTGTGAGCTTTTTAGTTAGTTATCCAAGGGTACTTCTAATCTTACAAAATCACCATATTGGAACATATATTGTAATTTTTGCGTATGATCTTTCTAGTTTGTAAAACATAGTCTAATGTTATTATATCTAGTTGCAGTTTTGCAAGTTGTGATTCAGTATTAAAGTTAAACAGTGAATAATAACATATATTTCAGAAGAACATAGAGATTTGTTCATTTGACTTGAAAAGATTGAGAACAACTGACTGCCTTGTGAAAAAAGGTTCATGTTGTCATAGGAAGAAGTGAAACATGAAAGGTCATTAAAGAGAGGAAATCGCATTAATTAGAGTCAGCAAAACAGTAAAAGCATTCTGGTTATTTTGAAAAATTCTTGGCCTGTTTTTTCATGTCTAATATATTTTCATTCATATATTCAGCTCTGTAGATACCAAACACACAGCTTACTAGTTTATAAATTGTTCATTTAATAATAATGATATTTCATGAGTGATTAGCGAATCGTAATGTAGTTATTGGTCCAACTAAAATTAAACACAGTCATAATTTTATTGATTGTGATGTGGAAAATGTGTGACTTTAAAATGTCTCATAAGGTGATCGGTCAGAGGAAACCATAATTTAAGACGGTTAAGACATTTAACTATATAAATGTATATATGTTACATTTATAAATGTAACACATAAATGTTACATCTACATGTAAATGTGAATTTCCACATTTAAGCAAACAAACAAACAAAAAACAAAACAGCAAATATCTGATGGGCATCCATCAGGAATCTATTAACATTATACACCAAAAATGTAGCAAGTATAAAGCAATTTACACTCATTCAATACATTAGAATATTACCTAAAAGCCCATTTAGTTCATAGTCTTTATAACCAAGTCTAACACGTTATATGCATTAAAAACACATAGATGGATGTTTGAAAGCCTTTATTTCTGTTGAATACGATGATTTTCCATTTACAAGTAATGAAAAC
>CAJVRI010001536.1:62500-229860 GCA_911649635.1 Poeciliopsis gracilis
GCTTTTTTCTTTTTTAATCTGAAGGGGAAAAAAATGCATTTGCTTTTTCTCCATGACTAAATGATGCTAAAAACACATCACCATGAGACCAGAGGCCTGGTTTTCATAGAGGGAGCTTTCAAGAAAATGTTTTAATTTTCCTTCAATAGAATTTTTTTTTCCCCCTCTTTGTTCTGGGAAAGTAAATTGGGAATTATTTACTCTATCTGCATCAAAATATCTGCCATCACATATCTAGAAAACCTCTTGAGCTGATTGAAGATTTAGCAGCTAAAGCACAAATGTCTTCAGTAAAACTGGGGATCATGAAGGCTGATTTCTCCTCCAGATAATTGATTCTTTCACGTTCAAACATGACATAAACACACGTCTCCATCAGTGAAGTTATAAAATGATCCTCTGTCTCCTCTCAGAGGATGAGGATGATCTCCAGGATCCTGCTGCTCATCATCCTCAGCTCATGTCTCTATGGCCAGTCTCCGGTCCAGAGCGACAAAGACGTCCTCAGAGAAGGACGAATCAGAAGCCATGATTCCAGACTGAGGACTGAAGACTCTGGTCTGCATCCCTGTGATGCGAAAACTGAAGACGGTTCTGGTTCTGAAAGATGTCAAGTCAGTACAACCAGTGGGTTTGTTGAATAGATCTTTAACTGTTCTCTTTATGGAAACAAAAGTCTCTCTGAATCTCCACTCTGTGTTTATAATCAATATCTATAATTTCCTGTTTAATCTCTTCCCAGCAGCAAAGAATCAACCTGAGACTTCAAACTGGATCATGAACCAGGGAGGACGAGATGGACTCTACTGTGTTCTGCTGCTGGTTATATTTGTGAATGTTTTTGTAATTTACTATGTGCTTCGTGCAAAAGGTTTTATTCCAGTCTCTTGATTCCAGCCAAATCATCTTCAGTTTACATCGTCTGAAGCAGAATGTCGTGACGTGTTCAATAAACTCAAAATGTTGCAGTTCAGCAGGACGTTCTGCTTGTCTGACCTATTGAGGTTTTGCAGTGTTCCTCAGAGATCTGTGTGAATAAATCTGGTTACAGAGAAAAAGTGAAACTATGAGAAATATAGATTTATTTTAGAAATAACTGATCTGACAGATTTTACACTTTTAGATATGACAAGGAGCAGAAAATATATTGATGAGGTTTTTAAAATATTTGTCAGGTTTCTTACTTCTTAAATAAAAGCCTTAATTTTTTTTGTTTGTTTTTGGCAGATTTATACAAATAAATATACTTTTGACATGTTTAAACAGGTTTGAGTCTAATGTTTAAACTATAATTTAAATAGAGGGATTATCAGTTGATATCATGCTGAGTCAGCATCCACTGCACTCTGCATGTCGCCTCATTTCTGCTTTTACTCTGCTAGGTCAGAAAAATTTTAACTTGAGCAGCGCAAAATCCCTGCAGTCAAAATGACAACTAATTGTGACCAACATTGGTAGAAATTATATTTTATTTGTCATTTAAATGTTAAATATAAGTTACATTTTTAAAGGCAGTCCGATTTACTTGAACAGATTTTAACTTCACATCACCTAAGCGGTTCCCAGAACCAGCAGTCCTCTGGGGTTTCTCTTTTATAATAAAAATATTTATGATCTTATTGTTATTACACTACCAGTACTATTGTGAACTAAATAAAATAAAAACTATGTCAAAGACAAAAAAAAAGACATGGGTAAAAAACTTTACAGTTTAGAGAAACTAACAATAAGGTCAATGCAGACATTTAAACAATTTAAAAGGGAAAACATATCTGATCATTATTTAACACAATTTGATTTCGCACCCAGCAGCTTTGATGGTCCTGAAAAGTGACTTAAGCCTTAAATCATATCTCACTCAAAATATCCCTTTCAAATGGAAAGATAAAACTGTGAGAACAAAGTGAATGTTTAGCATTTCAGTTAAATCTCCTATCTGAAACAAAGCTGTTACATTTAATAATGTGATCCGGCTACAGTTACTCTTCTTCTAAACAGAAAGTTACTGAGAATCTTGGTACATGAAGTTCACATTATTCCATAAAACTTGTGTGATCTCATGTGGACGGTTAAATTTGTTTTTCGAGAGAAATTTTTTCCACACGTCTCACAAGAAAAAGGTTTCTCATCTGTGTGAATGCTCATGTGATAAGTTAGATTACATTTTTGATTGAAACTTTTTCCCACAGGTCCCACAGGAGAAAGGCTTCTCACCTGTATGGATTCTCATGTGATAAGTTAAATTACATTTCTGACTGAAACTTTTCCCACAGGTTCCACAGGAGAAAGGTTTCTCAATTAAGTGGGATTTCATGTGATAAAGCAAACTAGAACTAAACATAAAACATTTTCCACAGGTTTGACAAGAGAAAGGTTTCTCACCTGTGTGAATTCTCATGTGAGCAGTTAAATTGCCTTTTCGAGAGAAACATTTTCCGCAGGTCCCACAGGGGAAAGGCTTCTCACTTGTGTGAATTTTGATATGATCCTTTAAACTTTTTTTATCACTTAATTTTTTTCCACAGATCTCACACGAGAACAGCTTCTCACTTGTGTGAATTCTCGTGTGAAAATTTAAACTTTTTTTATCAGTAAAACTTTTTCCACAGGCCCCACATGAGAAAACCTTCTCGGTTTTATGAGTCTTCATGTGATAAGTTAAACTGTATTTTTGAGAGAAACTTTTTCCACAGGTCCCACATGAGAAAATCTTCTCACTTCTATGAGTCTTCATGTGATTAACTAAATCAGATTTACACACAAAAGATTTTTCACAGGTCTGACATGAAAACGGCTTCTCAGCAATGTGAATCCTCATATGACGAAATGAGTTATATTTACTCTGGAAACCTTTTTCCACAGGTCCCACATGAGTAAGGCTTCTCACCGGTGTGAAGTCTCATGTGAATCCTTAACATGCTTTTGTAACTGAAACTTTTTCCACAAGCGACACATGTGAATGGTTTTTCACCTGTGTGAATTCTCATGTGATTAATTAAACAAGCCTCTTGACTGTATCTTTTTCCACAAGTTGAACATGTGAAAGATTTCTTGTTTGTGTGAGTTCTCATGTGTTTAGTCAAGTATCTGGTTCGAGAAAAGGTTTTATCACAAATTTTACAAGAATATAGTCTTTGATCTGGGTGTGATTTCCTGTGTTTCTTTTGGGTTGAACGGTCATGTTTACATTTCTGTTGTTTGGTTTTATGACATCCCTCATTTTGTCCCTGTTCATCTCTCTTTGCTGAGTTTTCAGAATTGTTTCCTTCATGGTCTGGGGTCTCAGCTTCAGGAGAGATGAGTTTGTTCCTCTGTGGTTCTGTTTCATTGTGGATTCTTTTAGAAGGAATTGCCAAAATGTCATCAGTCTCCTGTTTCAGTACAAGATGCTCTTCATCCTGACTGATGTAGAGTTGATTCTCTTCCTCTTTGAGCTGTTGATGTTCTGGTTCCTCTTGCTCCTGTTTCATCTGCAGAGGTTCTGGTTCTTGTTTTATGTGCAGAGGTTCTGGTTCTTGTTTTATGTGCAGAGGTTCTGGATCCTCTTCACCTAAACTGGAGTTTTCCTCCTGGTTGCTAGGCTCATTGAGAACCTCCTCCTCTTTACACACCCGGCACTGTGGAAGATCTGGACAAAAAGACAAAAAAACAAAACAAAAAAAACAGCTTTTAAATGTTAGTAAGAGAAAGATTCCTTCACTTTAATGTCTTTGTGTATCCAAAGGGAATTTTTTGGAGTTATTCTAACAAATGTAGTTCTTCTGACCAGAAGGAAACATGTGAGATTTCCAGGTGAGTAAACAAGCATACCCTTCAAGTTTTAGTTTTAAAAATAAGGGCAAATTTTTGGTAACGCTTTATTTATTCCACGGGGTGTATATAAGACTGACATGACAGTGTCATAAACATGAAGGAGTCTTTATGAATTAATATGACTTAAAAGTTGCAATGAAAGTCCATTAAGACTGCCAACATTGCATTATGTATCGAATGACGCTCCATGACAACAGTCATAGACATTCAAAAAGACTTGTTCATGTTTATGACAGTCTCATGTCAGTCTTATGCACACCCCTTCAAATAAAGTGCTGGAAGCTGTTCCACCAGTCCAACCATGACTGGTTTTACAAGACATTTAAAATAACTACCTGTCAATAACTTATAAACTACAATCAGGTGCTCAGAATCTGATGGATCTCTTTGTTGACAATGAAATGCTGTGGACATCCATAAGGATTAAATCCCTGTAACAAAGTCATTTCAGGCAGAAATTACAATTCATTGTACGGAAAATGACTCTTAACCACTTTTTGGCAGAAAAAAGATTTTAGCATTTTCTCACAGGTTTTTGTTGTGACACAAAATGCATTCAAACATACAGAGCATGTACTGTGTGTAAGACTCCCAAACCGGTCCTTTCTGAATTTAGAAAATTAAATGAAATACCACAGTAGAAAAGTGGTATTTTACTATTTGTTATTGTTATTTTATTTAGCTACATTTATCACAGAACAGTGATCATAAAGTGATTCTAAAGATACTTTTACTGCTATAAGGTATTTATTAGATATTTAAATGAGCACATACTGAAAATGACTCTCATAGAGAGAACATCCTACGTTTTAGGGAGAGTAGAGACAAAGATAAATCTTTATTGTAATAAAAACTTACAGTTTTATGTCCAAGTTGTAATATTCCCGTTGCTTCTGGAGAATATACTAAAGTCCTTGGTGCTATTTCTGCAGAGACTTGCAGAAACAGCAAGTCTCTGCCTGCTACCAAGAAGCAGGTAGTGTTAAAATCCCACCATAAACGAAGAACCATATTTTTTTGTTTGTATTTATTTAGTAGAGTTTAGAAAAACAATGATTAAGTACAAAGCCTATAATAAACTCTTTCCAAGATATATACAGTTCAAAATGAAAGAAAGATGAAGAGCAGATTATCCAAATCACAGATGATTATAATAGACTTATCGTTTCATGTAAAAGCCGTTTAAATAGACTGACGTGGCACCAAACATTTTCCTTAACCTGTTTCCAACTCATTTAACCTGATTAATCAGTAAACCGTGAAGCTGTTTCGTACCTATCCGGTGTAAGATGATCTTCGGTATCCGGGTAAAATCCATCAGTCTGCGCTGATCGTCCATCTCTTCCTCCATCTTAACGTTCATTTCTTTCCACTCTGTTAATGTTTCTTCAGCAGGAGTTTCCTGCTGGTTGATAAACTCTCTGAGGCTGAACTGAAGACATTTTCACTGAAAACACGGAAATATTTAACTAAAACACCAAATCCGTGTTCGCACAACCTTCTAACAAAGGAGAAGCTAATGCTAATCTCTCTGCGCTCCTCCGGGTGTTTCACTATGTCTGCACTGAAGAAACTGTAAACGACTTTTAGTTCCGCTTTGGATTTTCGGCGTCTCCTCTTTTAATGTACCGTCAGACTAAATAAGCTAGAACATTGTAGAAACTATTTAATTTCAATACCATATATAGAATAGTTACACACAGATTAATGTTTGCAAGCCTTGCTTTCGTTAATTATGACGGTGTTCTGCTTACAGGTTAGAACTCTTGCATTTATAAATTCAAACATCTTTTAGGATCTATTTAAAAATCACATTAATTATGAGATCCTGAAACATCTTGGATTGATTTTTACTTTAGTTTTTATAAAGATGTGTTAGGCTCTCTGGTGGTAAAATGTTGCAACTACATGTTTATTGTCACCATAAGTGACAATAAGAGATTAATTTACATATTAAAACATAACACTATTCTCTTTAAACAAAATAAAATAGACGATGGAGTGTAATTATGTACACCAAATTTGACACACAATCTTCTACTAAATGAAATAAAGACAAAGACCATCAATATGGTAAATACACTTTATCATCCAAGAATTAAACAGACATTTTCTTTTGAAAATCATTTTTCTGTCTTTAATTTCATATCATCAATACATTTTCTACTATCCAAAAGAAAAAAACCATGTCAAAGAAAAACTGACAAAAAAAAAAGACATGGGTAAAAAACTACATTTTTACAAGAGAAAAAGAATAAAGGTAATGCAAAGTCAAACAAAAAGGGAAAGCATTTCAGACCATTATTTAGCACCATTTCTTTCCTTAATCAAAACCTGAAAAAACAGAAACAAAGATTAGATTCAGAAAACATTACTCCCAATAATTTGCGACCCTGACTGTACATGCAGTAGCAGCTAACATGCATCCATTTCCCAAAACTATTGAAATAAAAGAAATAAGTACAAAGGAAAAGGATAAACACACAAAGTCTCAAAAACTTTACAAGTCTAAATCTGAAAGCATTCAAACCATTTTTCCTTAAAGAGACTATTAATATATCCCTTACTCTCATAAGAAAATATAAATGTAAACATAAGGTTGCAAGAACAAAGTAAATGTTAAAGTATTTCAGCTAAATCTCTGATTTGAAAAGCTTTTTAAGCAAAGCTGCTACATTTAAAAAAAGAAATCCAGCTTCATATAGAGCACTTCCAAACAGCAAGTTGCTGAGAATCTTGGTACTTGAAGTTCACATTATGCCATAAAACTTGCATGAGTTCTCATGTGAACAACTAAATTTCATTTGAGCAAAACGTTTTCTATAGTATACTCAACAGAAATGCTTCTAACCCGTGTTAATCCCCATGGTAACCATGTCTGGTAACCATATTATCACTACATGTGACCAGTCTGCTACTGATTGACATCAACATGGTCCTGGTTTGGTTTTTCTACTGACTGTGATACACATACCATTGGGCCAGGCCAATATGTCCCCACTGCCTGGTTAATTTCAGTTTGGACTACATACATGGAACAAATATACATAACAGTACCCGTTCAGTGAACTTTAATAAACTTAGACTTTCAGAAAAACATTATCTACCACCCACAATTAATGTTAACAGTTCATCTGAAACCCTTAATATGGCTCTTTTAAATGTCCACTCACACAAACATTTTCTATAAATGAACACACTTATGGTGAGGTTTCTTTCCAGTGTTATGGCTCCTGCTTGTGGAACAATCTGCCAGAGAACCTGAGGGCCACAGAAAATGTTGCCGTCTTCAAGAAAGAGCTGGTTCAACACCCGACTTTTTAACCATTTCCTGGATCATTTCTGTGCAGGGTGGGTAATTGTCTTTTATGTTTTTATTCATCTGCACAGCACTCTGACTGCTTTTAATATGAAGGGTCCTTTATAAATAACATTGACTGACTGATTGATTGATTGATGTGATGAAGTAAACTAGATTCACACACAGAACATTTGCCACAGGTTCCACAAGAGAAAGGCTTCTCACCTGTGTGAACTCTCATGTGGGCAGTTAAATTTATTTTATGAGCGAAACTTTTTCCACAGGTCTCACAAGAGAAAGGCTTCTCACCTGTGTGAATTCTCATGTGATTAACTAAGTGTGATTCATACACAAAGTCTTTTCCACAGGTCCCACAAGAGAAAGGCTTCTCACCAGTGTGAAATCTCATGTGATCAGTCAACTTTTCTTTGTCAGTGAAACTTTTTCTACAGGTCCCACACGAGAAAGAATTCTCACTTGTATGAGTTTTCATGTGAGACTTTAAATTTTTTAAAATTCTTTCCGCACGTCCCACATGAGAAAGGCTTCTCACCTGTGTGAATTCTTACGTTCTTCGTTTCCTTGGAATTTTTGACTTTATTAGCTAAGTGAGATTTAGACACAAAATTTCTTCCACAGGTCCCACATGAGAAAATCTTCTCACCCGTGTGAAATCTCATGTGAACAGTTAAATTTCTTTTATGATTGAAACCTTTTCCACACGTTCCACAAGAGAAAGGCTTCTTACCTATGTGACTCAACATGTGCTCAAGTAACAGAGATTTACACAGAAAACCTTTTCCACAGGTTGTGCATGTGTGAGGCTTCTCACCTAAGTGAAGTCTCATGTGAACTTTTAAAGTGTCTTTGTGATAGAAACTTTTTCCACAAGCTGCACATGTGAAAGGTCTTTCCCCTGTGTGAATTCTCATGTGATAAATTAAACGACTCTTGCAAGGATAATTTTTTCCACAGGTTGAACATGTGAAAGGTTTCTTGTGATTTCTCATGTGTGACGTCAAGGAAATATTTTGAGAAAAGGTTTTATCACAAAATTTACAAGAATATTGTTTTTGGTTTGGTTGAGATTTCTTGTGTGTTTTCTGTTTTGAAGTCTCAGTTTTACCTTTCTGCTGTTTGTTCACCAAAATGTCATCAGTCTCCTGTTTCAGTACAAGATGCTCTTCAACCTGACTGATGCAGAGTTGCTTCTCTTCCTCTTTGAAATGCAGAGGTTCTGGTTCCTCTTGTTCCTGTTTTATCTGCAGAGGTTCTGGTTCCTCTTGTTCCCGCTTTATTTGCAGAGGTTCTGGTTCTTCTTGCTCCTGTTTTATCTGCAGAGGTTCTGGTTCCTTTTGCTCCAGTTTCATCTGCAGAGGTTCTGGTTCCTCGTCATCTAAAGTGGAGTTTTTTTCCCAGTTGCTGGGCTCATTCAGAATCTCTTCCTCTTTACAGCACTGTGAGAGATCTGGACAAAAAGACAAAACAAAAACTTTTAAATCTCAGTCAAACAACAGACTCTTACCTGCTCTTAGATTATTCTAATATTACAAACTAAACAAATGAAAGAAAACTAGACGTTAGTCTAGTCATTATGGACTTCTGGGTGAGCAAGTAAGACAGCGATCAATTAAGCTCGTGTCACCTTAACTAAATGTCTCCTTCCTCTATGTACAAACAGAATATGCATTAAATTGAGCTTTTTGACGAAATGCCTAAAAGAAACTCAAAACGGCTTTTTCATTTTTATTCTTTATACTGCCAGATGAAGAAATCATATTCCCTGATTGTGCTGAAACAGTAACATGACAACACTGGAGGAAGGAGGGTTTTCAGAGAAAAGAAAAGAAAGTTCTTAACTCTATACTTGGTGAATTTCAGGGAATCTTATGAGGATGATGCACATCTGCAACTCTGCAAAAGAAATTTCCAATGATACGGTGACTCAAAGACCTGCAGTCTGTAATCAACACTTATAAAACATGGGCTGACAATAATCAAAAGTTCTTTGTAGATCAAGTCGAGGGAGATGGAGACGTGGATTTCAATTAAAGCAGAGGAGGGACACAAGAAGAAACTAGACCTTTAGTCAAGAGAATGACGTGCAAAGCCTTGAAGGACAACAGGGCAACAACTTTGATCAATTAAAGGCAGATGTGATGAATGTATCTGGGATACACTGGCAACCTGTCCAGGTGACCCCGTCTCTCGCCCTAAATGTGTCTGTGGACAGAGGCATCAGCATGACCCGGCGAGGGACAAGGGTGTGAGGAAATGGATGGATGGACAGAGAAAGACGTTCTGTAAGCATCTACTGTTAAAGTTTTTATGCACTTTGATCTGCCTTGTTGCTGAAATATGCAGTAGAAATGAACTTTGACCATGTGTGGCTCAATTGGCATGAGCTATTCCAACACATGTGTACAAAGCAAAATAAGGAGGTTTCTAACAATACATGCTCATGCAGGATCATCCTGGTTTACTGAGGTTACACAACTAAATTATTCAATGAAGGTTTCATTTGTTTTTAAACGACTTGTTTAAGGTTAAAAATCATCTGAGTTTTTAACTCAATATCAATCTATCACAAATAATAGACTTAGCGCTATAGTTACATGATGGAAAAGAAAATGCAACCTAGAAAAACCTAAGCAAACCAACTTGAACCAGGATTTTTTAAAATGATGGACAAAAATGACAAACTGTGATTTAGATATATAATGAACAGTAAACAGGTCGCAGTTGATCATTTTAAGTATTTAATTAATTTCCAGGTGGAGCGGATTGGTTAATCCCAAAACTGTTTAGTTTGAGTTCAGCGTTGCCTTAACATTTGTCCTGATTAATCAGTAAACGTGAAGCTGTTTCGTACCTATGCGGTGCAAGATTATCTTCGGTATCCGGGTAAAATCCATCAGTCTGCGCTGATCGTCCATCTCTTCCTCCATCTTAACGTTCATTTCTTTCCACTCTGTGAATGTTTCTTCAGCAGGAGTTTCCTGCTGGTTGATAAACTCTCTGAGGCTGAACTGAAGACATTTTCACTGAAAACACGGAAACTTTTACCGAAAATACCAAACCTGTCTTCAAATTACCTTCTAACAATGGAACGTTAAGCTACCGTGTGCGTGCTGTTATTCCGTGTGTTTCACTTTGGCTGTGCCGAAGAAACTGTAAACAATTATTTTGTTCCGCTGTCAATTTTCTTTGCGTCTCCTCTTTTTATAGTAAGTTATATTAAATAAATTACACTATTTTGAAATTAAGTTACAAAAATAAATTGACATTTGAATAATATATTAATTTACTAACTAGAAATGAACATTAAGAAGTAACTAACAGCGGATCTTATAAATAGGTACAGTTTCTGTAGGACAGCCACAGTGAAACACGGGGAAGATGAAAACAGAGCACACGGGCTACCATTAGCTTTTGTTTTATTAGACTGTAGTACGAAAACAGGTTTGGTGTTTTCGGTAAATGTTTCCGTGTTTTCAGTGAAAATGTCTTCAGTTCAGCCTCAGAGAGAGTTTATCAACCAGCAGGAAACTCCTGCTGAAGAAACATTCACAGAGTGGAAAGAAATGAACGTTAAGATGGAGGAAGAGATGGACGATCAGCGCAGACTGATGGATTTTACCCGGATACCGAAGATCATCTTGCACCGGATAGGTACGAAACAGCTTCACGGTTTACTGATTAATCAGGTTAAATGAGTTGGAAACAGGTTAAGGAAAATGTTTGGTGCGACGTCAGTCTATTTAAACGGCTTTTACATTAAACTATAAGTCTATTATAATCATCTGTGATTTGGATAATCTGCTCTTCATCACATAAATAGATAGTTTCTGATCCATGGCACATTAATCTCTAATCCACCAGTTTAATAAAGTAATAGAGTTTGTTTTAAAATATTCGATTTGATTATGTATTTCTAGGCTATTCCACCCTGCATCTGAAAAATATTTTTGTATCATTAAATAGCAACAGAAGACTTAGCAGTTTTTTAGGAAATTTATAAATTTGGCATTTTAAGTTTGGATCTATTGAAAACGCTTTAAGTGATTAAAATGAAAACTTCCTTCTTTTACATGCATTTTAAAGCTTTTGTTTTGTGTTTTTGTCCAGGTCTGCCACAATGCTGGGTGTGTAAAGAGGAGGAGGATGTAAATAAATTAAGCATCCAGGAGAGGAAGTCCACTTCAGATAAAGAAGAACCAGAACATCAAGAGTTGAAAGAGGAAGAGAATCAACTCTGCATCAGTCAGGATGAAGAGCATCTTGTGCTGAAACAGGAAACTGATGACATTTTGGTGAATCCTCTTAATGTGCAAAGAATCCACAATGAAACAGAACCACAGAAGAACCAACTCATCTCTCATGGCTTTGCTGAGGATGAGAACCAGGATCAGGAAGGAAGCAATTCTGAAGATCCAGGAAAACAGAGAGACGAAGAACAGAAACACAACAAAAGATGGCAGAAAGGTAAAACTGATTGTTCAGACCAAAAAAGGCACTTAAAACCTCACAGAGTCCAAAAGTTATATTCTTGTAAAGTTTATGATAAAACCTTCTCTCTAATCGGTTGCTTGACCACACAAGAAATCTTTCACATTTTCAACATGTGGAAAAAGTTTCATTCA
The DNA here is from genome assembly GCA_911649635.1 of Poeciliopsis gracilis. Taxonomy (NCBI): domain Eukaryota; kingdom Metazoa; phylum Chordata; class Actinopteri; order Cyprinodontiformes; family Poeciliidae; genus Poeciliopsis; species Poeciliopsis gracilis. Next base: position 74,258 of record CAJVRI010001536.1, read on the forward strand.
AAAGAATAGTTTAATTTATCACATGAAGATTCACACAGGTGAAAAGGATTTCTCTGGTGAAAACCTGCTTGTATTAAATCAACAACATAACATCATGACATGGAAGATAGATAGTCATAAAATTAGTCAACAGCTGTATGACATCCTGACTTGGCGGTTAACCAGTCAGACCATCATCAAGGAACAGGAGGCAGGTTTCATAATGGACTGCAGTCAATTACACTGTGGAGCCATGACAATGCATTTATATCCATCCAGTCATCAATAAATCTATTTATTGACTTTCTCTTGTATCTTCTCACATCTGCTGAACTGACAGCGCCTCTTAATGCTCATGTGTACTCAATGCATGTCAGATATTCTGACAGAATAACGGCCCAAATTTAAGTTAAAGAAGGTCAGTGTCAGACCCACCCAAGGCCCCGCCCTCCACTTTCATTGGGGAATTATTTTATGGTGACGCTGCAGGAACTGGAACCAGGCAATTATAATAAGTATCACAGCAATCAAATGCTTCTTTACTTGTCTTGACCGGCTGCTAAGTTTCCATTTTAATAATGTAATGGCATATTTAATAATTATTAAATAAACTCTATGTAATTATATCATTGTCCATTTACACCATTCATATTTAATCTTCCAAATTGTTCAATATACATTTCAAATATTATCAATTGGTTCATTTTACCATTATTTTCTGCATGTGCGCGGTTAACAACAATCACCCACTGTTACCAATTCTGCTGTGAATCACAGGAAAGCAAAGGCTGAGATTTATTTGTGCTTTTGAAAGTTTGTGTTGAGTGTGTGTGAATGGAGCAACGTCTGACGATATCAGTGGATGAGATTAAAAAGCCATTCAGTGTTTCACGTCAGGCATTTTATGTCGCTCTTTAATATTATCATATTTGACTCACATCTAGTTCCAGTCTGGTCAGAAGAACCTCATTGGTTGAGTTCATTTTTATTCTTGTAAGATTGTAATATTAGAATAACGGAGGAAAATCCTGTTTTGATACAGTGAAGTTAAAGTGAAGAATTTCTTGTTTGATTGACATTTAAAAGCTTTTGTTTTGTCTTTTGTTCCAGATTTCCAACAATTTTGTGTGTGTAAAGGGGAGGAGATTCTCAATGAAACAGAACCACAGAGGAACCAACTCATCTTTCATGGCTCTGCAGAAACTGAGAACACGGATCAGGAAGGAAGCAATTCTGAAAATCCAGGAAAAAAGGGAAAGAAACAAAATAAGGACATGAAAGCTCACCTTGGTCAAAAATTATATTCTTGTAAAATTTGTGATAAAACCTTTTCTCAAAACAGTTACTTGACGAAACACATAAACTCACACAGGAGTAAAACTTTTCACTTGTTCAACCTGTGGGAAAAGTTACAGGAAAAAGAATGGTTTAATTTCTCACATGAGAATTCACACAGGTGAGAAGCCTTTCTCTTGTGGGACCTGTGGAAAAAGTTTCACTCAAAAAGGACATTTAACTTATCACATGAGAATTCACACAGGTGAGAAGCCTTTCTCTTGTGGGACCTGTGGAAAAAGTTTCACCCATAGAACGACTTTAACTTCGGAAAATGAGAATTCACAGAAGTGAGAAACCTTTCTCTTGTGGGACCTGTGGAAAGAGTTTCACCCATAAAGCCGGTATAAGTGATCATATGAGAATTCACACAGGTGAGAAGCCTTACTCTTGTGTGACCTGTGGTAAAAGTTTTAGGATGAAAAAACATTTACTTAAACACATAATGATTCATATGGGTGCGAAACAGTGACGTGCGGTGAGCTTCATAACTGGTGAGGCTTTACGATGTATAAATACAGACACCATGCATGTTATTGTTTACGTACACAAATTTTGTGCATGCATACAACGCTGGAGGGCAGAAAGATTGTTCTTTTACATGTCATCCATAGCTGCATTAACTAGGTGAATCTTAGAAATGTAGGTATTAATTTTGTGGGATGATCCACAGCAAAGGGAGAAACCTAAACCCTTTGCTGTGTATCAGCCAAGCTACACGCAGACTGGTCGCCATAGCAACTGACAACAAGACCACTTCATGTTTTAGGATTTAACACCAAAAATAAAATATTCAAGAATTTTGCTCACAGAACAGAACATTCAGTTTGTTGCAGTAGTTTGTTTTAGTCTTAGTGTTTTATTAAATAATGATTTCTGTGGTAGATTAGCTACTGTTTCTACTTCACTGAATTTTTTAGACTGGATACAGACTGGAGCCAACAGTCTGTATGTCTGGAACCCCATAAAATGCACATTTTATTAAAAAACTAAACAAAAACATGTTATTGCCGTCTTACCTTTACTTACAAATGAAAGCCATGCACCACCAATTCTGCACAAAAATGTCAGTTCATCCAAAACCAAGTCTATGATCTGAATGTCATGTATATTATTCTGTTTGAGAATCCTCAGACTGTCCCGAAGCAAACCTTTCAGGTCCAGTGTTGGTAGCTTGCTGTCACTCTGGAGTTGTGGAGTCACAATGTCTGGAATCTTGAGCGCCCCCTGCCATGAGGCAAGAGAACTGCCTGCCTCACGTTTACGATCGCTCCTCAGCACATGAAACGTGTTACATACAATTGGTGACAAAAAACACTGAACATTATATACCCAAGCTAAATTATGGAAACTCTGTTCATATATTAAATGTCTTATTTTAACTGTTTCATTGGTGATGTAGAGACAGGAGGAGCATGCTCTCGTTGAATGGCAGCCAGTGCAGGTAGCGAGAGGCTGATCTATCCCAGGTGAGGCTCAACTCACTGCTGCCACACCAGCTTTGCTTCCAAGAATTGGAAAACTCCAATAAATCTGTGAATTTGAGGAAATATAAAAGCAAAATTGGTTAAGATAAGTAAATACTTTATAGTACAGAGCACAGAATGAAAATAGCAAGCTAAATAAATAAATAAGCTAAATTATGAAAAATCAGTGTAAAGTGAAAATTGTGTTACTTCTTTTAACAATTTTATTTTATTATTTTAGTTATTTAACATTAGTAATGTTCAGTCTGATAAAGTATGTAGGCCAAGAACCAGTCTGATGGGTTTCCTGCTGACCTTTCTCTGCAGCAGTTGCAGCAGACTGATAAGTGGACTAATGTCTCACCATAAATACCAAAACAAGGCGCCAGAGTTTAACAGATAACAGATAGTTTAGGTAAATATAGTAAGATGGATGAGCCCTAAGATCTAACAAATTTCTCCATTGAATGTCACAAGCTGAGAGCACGTACCAGGTCTGACGATGTTTTTGGTTTGCAAAATTGTTCCATTAGCATCCTGATTTTTGGAAACTCCCATATTTTGAACAAGAAGATGTTTATTAACTAAACATCTTTCAGTAAGGAAGAGGTTGCATCCTGTCCACCCTGTGGCTACATGACTGTGCAGTAAACCTGTTCAACTGGAATTGACTCTGAGCCAAGGCAGTGACCACATTGTGTAAAGAATCCTATATATTGTGAGAGCTTGCAGCTCCAAGTCAGAGCTCATTGCAGGTACAGCTGCTGTGCTGTGGTTGCTGTGTGTTCTCCATTTGCAAACAACAGAAATAAAGAATTTCTCTCTTTGCTATTTGCCAGAGTCTCAAGCCTGATCTGTTTCACACAGATTAGATTTTTTTTCCACATCAGTTCATATGTTAAATGAGTTTTAGCCATTTCATTTGGTGACTGTTACAAGTATTATGTTTTGTTATCACTCTTACATTAGTAGTTTATATTATTTAAATTTAAAGGTCAGTTTAGTGTTCTCACCCAGAGAGGAGGAATTTCTTAAAGTGTGTGTAAGACATAACTAACCTTTCTTTAGCCTCGAGCATGTTTTTGCAGGTGGTCTTATCACCTTTAGGAGAACGTTCACAGTCGTAAAACTGCCTGTGTATAGAATTTAGTTTCTGTGTTCCCCTTCATAATAGCCCCTTCTGTTAAGCTGAAAAAAAGACAATCTCTGAAGCAGAGTGTCAGTACACACTGTGAGCAGCTTGGAGAAGCAGTTTGTTGTGTCTTCCCTTTTGCAAAAGCTTGGTTGTGGTTCTTTTGGTTCCCGTGTTGCAGGGGAAGCAATACAGGATGTAACATTAGACTGTTTGACAAGCTAAAAATCACACACAAGAAATAAGAAAATACCTTCAAATATGGTCCGTTTGTAAGATCAAAAGTATCTTATGATAATTGGCTCCCAGCCCACATTTTTTAGGATGTTTTTTTTATTATTTTAATCATAAATGCAGTGTTTCCATTAGCTGAGGAACATTCTCAAAATAAACAGAGATTGAAGTCTTGTAAAACTTTAGTTTGTGTGTAATTACTTTAATACTGTGATTCACTCACTCAAACATATGGAGCTTTTGTTAATTTTGTAAAATATTTAATATAACAGTTGAGAGGAAACTCAAAGCAGATAATTCAAGTCGGAACTAAAAATCGTTTACAGTTTCTTCGGCACAGTCAAAGTGAAACACAGGAAACATCTCAGCGCGCACGAGGGAGCATTAGCTGTTCTTTTGTTAGACGGTAATTTGAAGACGGGTTTGGTGTTTTCGGTAAATATTTCCGTGTTTTCAGTGAAAATGTCTTCAGTTCAGCCTCAGAGAGAGTTTATCAACCAGCAGGAAACTCCTGCTGAAGAAACATTCACAGAGTGGAAAGAAATGAACGTTAAGATGGAGGAAGAGATGGACGATCAGCGCAGACTGATGGATTTTACCCGGATACCGAAGATCATCTTACACCGGATAGGTACGAAACAGCTTTAAATTTTACTCTGGAGAGTTAAAAACAGGTTAAAAACAGCTCGAGACAATGTAGGAAACTTTGTGGGCCGATGTTTTAGATTAACTGGTTGAAACCTTTGCGCACCGCAGATGTTTCTGCATTGTAGGTGGCTGTGTTGATGCCTGTTGAAAAATGCTACTTGTGTGACAAAACCGTTTGCAAAACATTATTATAAATCCCATTTGAAGCAAAAATATTAATGTTGCATTTGGAAAAATTGTTTCAAACCAAGTTTCAACAGAGCAGCGTTCAGTGCGCTTCGAAAACAGCGCATGGGAGCAGAACCAGATTAATGAGTAACACCACAATACCGAAGATCATCTTACAGCGGATAGGTACGAAACAGCTTCACGGTTTACTGATTAGTCAGGTGAATAAAGTTGTAGATGTTTTAAAGAGTTCAGAAGCGCTGAACTCAAAGAGCTTTTACTCCAAACTAAAAGGCTAATAAATCCTCCGCAGCTGCAAAAATTAAATACTTAAAAATGATCAACAGTGCCTCCAAATCCGAGGCCATGGTCTTAAACCAGAAAAGGGTTGAGTGCCTTCTCCGGGTCGGGGAGGGTGTCGTGCCCGAGGTGGAGTAGTTCAAGTATCTCGGGATCTTGTTCATAAATGGAGGAAGATGGGAACAGGAGATCGACAGGCAGATCGGCACAGTGTCTGCCGTGAAGCGGGCACTGTACCGCTCTGTCGTAGTGAATAGGGAGCTGAGTAAAAAAAAGCGAAGCTCCCAATTTACCGGTTGATCTACGTTCCTACCCTCATCTATGGTCATGAGTTTTGGGTTATGACTGAAAGAACGAGATCACGGATACAAGCGGCCGAAAGGGGTTTTTCCATAGGGTGGCTGGGCTCTCCCTTAGAGAGAGAAGCTCGGTCACCTGGGAGGGACTCAGAGTAGAGCCGCTGCTCCTCCACATCGAGAGGAGCCAGCTGAGGTGTCTCAGGTATCTGGTCAGGATGCCTCCTGGACGCTTCCCTGGTGAGGTGTTCCGGGCACGTCCCACCGGGAGGAGGCCCTGGGGAAGACCCAGGACACACTGGAGGGACTATGTCTCCCGACTGGCCTGGGAACGCCTTGGGATTCCCCTGGAGGAGCTGGAGGAAGTGGCTGGGGAGATGGAAGTCTGGGCCTCCCTTCTGAAGCTGCTACCCCTGCGACCCGACCCCGGATAAGTGGAAGAGAATGGATGGATGGATGGATGGATGGATGGATGGATGGATGGATGGATGGATGGATGGATGGATGGATGGATGGATGGATGGATGGATGGATGGATGGATGGATGGATGGATGGATGGATGGATGGATGGATGGATGGATGAGATGGATAGATGGATGGATGGATGGATGGATGGATGGATGGATGGATGGATGATGATGGATGGATGGACGGATGGACGGATGGATGGATGGATGGATGGAAGGAATAAAAGTGAAGGATAATTTGTTTGATTGAAATTTAAAATGGATGGAATAAAAGTGAAGGATAATTTGTTTGATTGAAATTTAAAAGCTTTTGTTTTGTCTTTTTGTCCAGATCTCCCACATTGTCGTGTGTGTGAAGATGAGGAGGTTCTCAATGAAACAGAACCACAGAGGAACCAACTCATCTCTCACGGCTCTCCAGAAGCTGAGAACCGGAATCAGGAAGGAAGCAATTCTGAAGACCCGGGAAAAAGAAGAAAGAAAGAGCAGAAACAGAAACAAAAGGAGAAATATGAGAAAACCAAACAGCAGAAAGACAGAACTGACACTGAAGAAAAAATTACGCACAAGAAAGCTCATCCAGGGCAAAAATTATACTCTTGTAGAATTTGTGATGAATCTTTTTCTCGAAAGGATGGTATGAAGAAGCACATGAGAATTCACACAGGTGAGAAGCCTTTTTCTTGTGGGACTTGGGAAAAAGTTTCAGCATTAGAGGCAATTTAAATGTCACATGAGAATTCACACAGGTGAGAAGCCTTTCTCCTGTGGAACCTGTGGAAAGAATTACAATAGTAGAAGGTTTAACTTATCACATGAAGACTCATTCAGCCTAGACCCTCTAAGAAAGAAAGATATTCGATCTGTTTTTTGGGTCCGATCCAATGGAAAATCTGGTCAAATGACGTAAACAGCAAGTAGAAAATGTTAAAGTCAAGAGATTCTTGCAGGCTGCTAGTGATTCACTGTGACTGTGTGTTTCATTGCATAACCAAGATAAACCTGAGGTATACTTTTGCCTTCCATCTTGTTTTTCTTAATCCAGTTTTTCGTTTTAAGTTGTGCTTAATCAATCAATCAATCAATCAAATTTTATTTGTATAGCACATTTCAGCAGCAAGACATTTCAAAGTGCTTTACATCATAAACACAAAAATACAAAGTCATGCAACATAGAATAAACGATACATTGTTTATTGATTACGTTTCAAATACACGTCAGTATCTCATCAGATACTGAAGTTAAAGAGGGGAACACATGCAGACAGGATTCATTTCTGTGCATTTCAGTTTTCATGGAGTTCTGTACAATGTAGAACAATTGAGTTTAGCTTTAACATGTTTGAAGTTTTCATGAATGACTTGATGTAAAATACTGTACATATTAAAGCAGTGTGAAATTTTATTTTTTTCCCAGTAAATAGAACTGATGTTTTTTTCTTTTCTTTGTAAAATATCTCAAAAATCATTTTGATTTGGTCAGATTTTGATTTAGAGCTAACCACAGACAGGTTTAAGTTTTCCCAAATTTTTGTTATTGTTTTACTTTGCTGTGAGAAGCAAAGTATATTATTAAAAAGGAATGTTAAAAAATGTACCAGTATTTTGTGCTTTTTAATAAATGTTGATTTGAATAAATATTGATGGATTATTCAGTGATTGTCATCATCATTAACTGCTGCCATATTATTAAATGTCAGCTTTAAGTAAATCTTCTAAAGATCCTTGCAATAACAATAAAACATGAGTTTTACACAAATTGAGATTTTTCCTTCAATATCAGAATTCAAGACATGTTAAAAAAATGTCACATTCATTAAATTTAGCTAAATGAAGAGCAATTTTTTATCCATTAGTCTAATTTATTATTTTAATCTCAAATGTAATGCTTTCATTAGTTATTAATTAATTCTGCATTGTCAGAAACTACATGGGCGGTTTGTACACCGTTCAGTTACTGTATCCACAGATAACACTGCAGACGATCTGCAACACTGTAATGTGACACATAAGCAAGTCAGAAATTTCTTCTGCATTTGAAGAATATTTAAAAAAAAAAAGGCATTTAAAAAATCCTCAAGTTAGTCAATTCACCCAATGCCTTCTGTAGTTAAGAGCTTTGGATTTCTGATCCTTTTCAGTTTTGTTGTCATTCAAGTTGTTGATTTTATGGCTTTAATTAAAGTGATCTGTCTTTTTCTCACATCTTCTCTCTTCTGTGACCTTTTCAATAATTGATTGATTGCTTTATTCAGCAGACTCGTGGTCCACAAAGAGATGATACACAAGAACAAGACATATAAAAAACAAGTAAAAATCAAACAAATCTTATTAAAGACTTGCATGCCAATGTTTCCACAGAGCCGACTGGTATGTTAGCGCACTGAGAGAGGGATGTGAAAACATTACAATAAGACTGTTCGAGGAGCTGCACAAACGACACATAAACTTGTATATCAAATTTCTCACAGGGGCCTGGAATGTTGACATGTGTTACAAAAACACCTCACTTGCACTGCTGAACCTGGTTTCTTGATCAGAATGCTCAAAACGTCATTATAAGCAACCTTAAGCTTCTGCATGTTAGCTTTGTAAAACTTGCACCACAAAGGAGCTGTGTACAATAATGTACAGTAAGCTTTAAACAGGTTTATTTTTACCTCATCAGTGCACAGAAAAACTGCTCTTTCAAGCAGCTCCACATGTGTTCTGAAATGCTGCAGCAGAGCTCGTCTTTTATGAACACAAATCAGGAGTGAGCAAGAAAGAAAAAAGGGAGACTCAGTAAAAGAAAGGGGGCTAGTGCTGATAAAAGGAATAGGAGAACATAAACACAGGAAGTTTCACAAGTGAGGATTATTCTGGTAGATAGGAAAACAGTCGCAGGAAACATGTCCAAGGTTAACAGAAAAAGTAAGTTTTGTCCTCCACCGCCAGGCACCAAATATCGTTCCATTGCTGCAACTCTGAGGTCAATGGTAGTGGTGACCTCAAGCAACTTTTCTTCAACATCTTCTTGGTGTGACACTGTATGCCTTAGGGCACAAACTTTCATGTTTTCACTTCTTTTTTGGCAACATTAACATTTTTTTCACAACACTCTCAGATATTCTCCATCTTTACAAGTCAAAACAACAAATCTCTGCGTTCCTCTATAATATATGTAATCATTTACTGTCAAAACTGAATCACAAAATACAAAACTGTAACATTAGACCCTGTTTTACAAGCTAAATTAGAATAAACCTACTAATATGGCTCTTTTGTAAGATTAAAAGTATCTTTTGGTAACTGACTCCAAGTGCACATTTTTAAGTTTCTTTTTTTTCTCATTAGTATCAACATGATGCAGTTTTCTAATCATAAATGCTGTGTTTCCATTAGCTGTGGAAAATCCTCATAATTGACAGAAATAAAAGTCTTGGAAATATTAATTTGTGTGTAATTGTTCACAGTGAGTGGTTAAGTTTCGTTCATGTAGTAAAATATTTAATATAATTGTATGTTGAGAGGAGGCTCAAAGCGGAACTAAAAGTCGTTCACGGTTTCTTCAGTGCAGTCAAAGTGAAACACAGGAAACATCTCAGAGCGCACGAGGGAGCATTAGCTGTTCTTTTGTTAGACGGTAATTTGAAGACGGGTTTGGTGTTTTCGGTAAATATTTCCGTGTTTTCAGTGAAAATGTCTTCAGTTCAGCCTCAGAGAGAGTTTATCAACCAGCAGGAAACTCCTGCTGAAGAAACATTCACAGAGTGGAAAGAAATAAACGTTAAGATGGAGGAAGAGATGGACGATCAGCGCAGACTGATGGATTTTACCCGGATACCGAAGATCATCTTACACCGGATAGGTACGAAACAGCTTTAAATTTTACTCAGGAGAGTTAAAAACAGGTTAAAAACAGCTCGAGACAATGTAGGAAACTTTGTGGGCCGATGTTTTAGATTAACTGGTTGAAACCTTTGCGCACCGCAGATGTTTCTGCATTGTAGGTGGCTGTGTTGATGCCTGTTGAAAAATGCTACTTGTGTGACAAAACCGTTTGCAAAACATTACTATAAATCCCATTTGAAGCAAAAAATATTAATGTTGCATTTGGAAAAATTGTTTCAAACCAAGTTTCAACAGAGCAGCGTTCAGTGCGCTTCGAAAACAGCGCATGGGAGCAGAACCAGATTAATGAGTAACACCACAATACCGAAGATCATCTTACAGCGGATAGGTACGAAACAGCTTCACGGTTTACTGATTAGTCAGGTGAATAAAGTTGTAGATGTTTTTAAAGAGTTCAGAAGCGCTGAACTCAAAGAGCTTTTACTCCAAACTAAAAGACTAATAAATCCGCCGCAGCTGCAAACATTAAATACTTAAAAATGATCAACAGCGATCTATTATTCACCATATAATATTATTCTATTATGATTCAGTCATCATATAATATGACAAGTACAGTTTCCGTGACGCCTTTCTGTTTGCCGACCAGATTAAGGAAGAACCTGGACACTGAATACTTAGGAAACAGCTTCACGGTTTACTGACAGACTGGTTAAACATCGCTGCATCTGAAACCTGTTTAAAGAATCCGCTCAGATTATAAATATTAAATACTCAGTGGAGGCTGTCAGGGCCAGCAGGTTCTTCTCTGCTAGTCCTAAAAAATTAAAATAGTAAAAGTCTCAATTATATTTAATTGTATCTATAACTTTTATTCTAGAAATTAGTTGCTTATTGGTGCTATTGAGGTTTAATTTCCTACTTTAAAAAGTGCCTTAAACGCATCTCATGTCATTCTAAACACTTAGAATGATCAACTTTGACCTGGACTGTTTACTATTCATCATATAATGTCTAAGTTACAGTTTGTGATCCGTGACAGTCTGATCTTTACTCGTACTGGTTAAAGATTATGTTTAAAATAATTAGTTTTTATTGTTTTGTGTTCCATCTGTTTGCTATTGCTAAGCTGCTTTCTATATCAAATTAGACAATAAATAAATGACTGATTATATAAATCAGTTTAAGAGACAGATTAGAAAAATACTGCTTATAGTTGGCAAACATTGATGTTTTTTTAATTCAAAATGAAAAGATTTATGCTGCTTTTTTAAGAATCCCAGGGTTTTTTCCAGTGTTACAAGTCTGGAAAGCCAGCAGGTTGAGCATTATTTGTTTATTAATTATAGAATTTTTTTCATACATTAGTAACAGTGATATACATGTAAAAGAGTCACTATGGTGAAATGGTACAAGGAGACTGATATCAGGTGTCTTTTTTTTTTATTCACTAGAATGCAGTAACCACTGCTTTTCTTTACCCAACTGCATACTAACAACTAGGGCTGTTCTAAACAAATATTTGAGTAACCGAATAATCTATCGATTATCATTGTGATTAATCGAGTAATCGGTTAAAAGATCAAATAAAATATTGGTAAATGTGGCATTAAACTAGTATTACTATCAGATATCAATATCAGTCCAATGTTTCATATTTGAGCATCTCTAACACTAACAGTTACGAAAACTAACCTGTAACAATAATATCTCACTTTCTAAGTTAACCTGAAGAAAAGTTCTACAAAAATCTGAAATTATATTCAGTTTAATAACAGAGGCAGGCTCACAAATACGCTTATAAAGAATGTCTGTGCTCCAGCCTTTGGTTCATGTATTCATCTTCAGTGAGTTTAATGGATGAACTCTCACCTCGCCCCATACCTGTCAAGCTTTATACAGGTAGAGTCTATGCTCTACCTGTATAAATTCTCCTGCAGCTCTTCCCACCGTTCGCTCTGAACCAGCAGCTCCTGGAGGAGAAAGGCTGCCGTACTCCAGGCATCGCGCCAGTCATTTTAATGATCCTTATTGGTCCCCCAAAATCGATGAAAACCTGAACGTTATCATCAATCAATAAAATCCTCTTGGGCCAAACTTGAAAATTGGACGTTTTGCTGCTAACACTTAGCTTTTGTCAACAACTCAGAGGCGGAAGTCAGAGCTACATGTAACACAAATAATATCCCGGCTGGAACACGGTGCGCTAAATAATAAAACATAAACTAACGAAGCTTTGAGGCAGCTACATTTTCCTAGAGGAATTTAATAATCGAGGTTCTGGAACCATTCCAGGAATCGTTTCAGCCCGACGAACAACTTCAGTGAACAAAGTTGCAAGTTATGATTAAAGGATCAAAAGGTCATTTCATGGTGATACTGCAGGAACTGCAACCAGGGAAAAAAAAATAATACTAATAATAATAATTAGAAGAACATATAATTAAAATTATTATTTTTTGATTGGGTAAGTTTACATTTGAATAATGTAATGGCATATTTCATAAGTTTTGCAGTAAATAAGACTTAATTTATATCATTGTCCATTTTCACCTTTCATATTTAATCTTCCAAACTCCAATATTCATGTCAAATATTTTCAATAGGATCATTTTGCCATTATTTTCTGCATGTGTGCGATTAACAACAATCACCCACTGCTACCAATTCTGCTGTGAATCACAGGAAAGTAAAGGCTGAGATTTATTTGTGCTTTTGAAAGTTTGTGTTGAGTGTGTGAGTGGAGCAATGTCTGACAATATCAGTGGATGAGATTAAAAACACTGTAGTGTTTTGCTTTAGGTATTTTACGTCACTCTTTCATGTGATATATATCTTGTTGCTACTTGGAGGAAGAAAACTTTTTCTGACATTGGTCTGGAAACCACTAGATTAAGCTATCGCCATCTATTTTGCTCACCTGGAGATCCTTAATGTCATATTTTCACTCACATCCACTTCCATTCTTATCAAAAGAACCTCATTGGTTGAAATAATTTTCATTATTGTAAGTTTGTAATTTTAGAATAACCGAAGAAAATCCTGTTTTGATACAGTGAGGTTAAAGTGAAGGATTTCTTGCTTTAAAAGCTTCTGTTTTGTCTTTTTGTCCAGATCTCCCGCAATGTTCTGTGTGTGAAAAAGAGGAGGTTCTCAATGAAACAGAACCACAGAGGAAACAACTCATCTCTCATGGCTCTGCTGAGGATGAGAACCAGGATCGGGAAGGAAGCAATTCTGAAGATCCAGGAAAAAAGAGAAAGGAAGAACAGAAACAGAAACAAAAGGAGAAATATGAGAAAACCAAACCTCAGAAAGACAGAACTGCTCACCCAGGGCAAAAATTATATTCTTGTAAAATTTGTGATAAAAACTTTTCATATAATGGTAACTTCTTGAGACACATTAAAACTCAGACAGGAGTGAAACCTTTCACTTGTTCAGCCTGTGGGAAAAGTTACATACGAAAGGACGGTTTAAATTATCACATGAGAATTCACACAGGTGAGAAGCCTTTCTCCTGTGGGACCTGTGGAAAGAGTTACTTTCAAAAAGGTCATTTAGATGTTCACATGAGAATTCACACAGGTGAGAAGCCTTTCTCCTGTGGGACCTGTGGAAAGAGTTACTTTCAAAAAGGTCATTTAGATACTCACATGAGAATTCACACAGGTGAGAAGCCTTTCTCCTGTGGGACCTGTGGAAAGAGTTACTTTCAAAAAGGTCATTTAGATGTTCACATGAGAATTCACATAGGTGAGAAGCCTTTCTCCTGTGGGACCTGTGGAAAGAGTTACCCAGAAAGAGGGAGTTTAGCGGCTCACATGAGCATTCACACAGGTGAGAAGCCTTTCTCCTGTGGGACCTGTGGAAAGAGTTACTTTCAAAAAGGTCATTTAGATGTTCACATGAGAATTCACACAGGTGAGAAGCCGTTCTCCTGTGGGACCTGTGGAAAGAGTTACCCAGAAAGAGGGAGTTTAACGAAGCACACTAGAATTCACACAGGTGAGAAACCTTTCTCTTGTGGGACCTGTGGAAAGAGTTACTCTCAAAAAGGTCATGAAATGTTCACATGAAAATTCACACAGCCTTTATCCTGTGGAACCCGTGGAAAGAGTTACAATGACAGAAGTAATTTAACTCGTCACATAAAGACTCATACTAGAAACTTTTGGAACAAAACAGAGCTGATTCGTTTTTTGTGTCCGATCCGATGGAAAATCTGGTTGGATAATGTAAACAGCAAGTAGAAAACAAATTCTTGCAGGCTGCTAGTGATTCGCTGACTGTTTCACTGTCCAACCATGATACACCTGAGGTCTGATTTCTGCTTGTTTTTCTTAATCCAGTTTTCTGTTTTAGTTCTCAGTTGTATTTGTGCTTAAGATCCCCATTAGATAGTGAAGTGAAAGAGGGGATCACATTCAGACAGGATTAATTTCTGCGGGTTTTTGATTTGTCTGTAGCATGTAGAATAATTGAGTTTAGCTTTTACATTTTTGTCTGACTGAATGTAAAATACTTTAGAAATGAAAGCAATGAAATCTTGTTTTTTTTTTATGGATAAACTAAAATCTTTGAATAAAATCTCAAAAATAATTTTGATCTGATCAGGTTTTGATTTAGAGCTAACCACAAAGATTTATAATTTTCAAATTGTTTTGTCTTTGTTTTACTTTGGTATTAGAAGCAAATTTTATTATTAAAAAGGAATGTTAAAATTGTAACAGTATTTTGGGCAGAATGTGCTTTTTAATAAACATTGATTTTAATAAATATTGATGGATTATTCAATGATTGTCATTGTCAGTAACTTTTGCAATATTTTTAAATGTCAGCTTTAAGTAAAGCATCTAAAGATCCTTGTGTAACCCAGGGTAAAAACTGCCCTTAATCCCGCCTTTGCTGCTCCATTGGTTACAGTGATAGTCAATCACACAGAGTAGTCAGCCAATCATTGCACCTGGAGTGGTTTTTTTAGGCCTGCTCCAGCTTTTCCCAATCAGGTGTGAGGGGGAGAGCTGGAGACAAAGGAGCTGCAGGTTTGTGTTTCCAAACAATTAGTTGATCTCTTTGTTGTTATGCACTTTTAAAACCTCACAATATAAAAATCATGTAGATCTGGGTATCCAGTGAGCTTGGAGCCATGAAGTTATCATACAGTGATCTATAAATGGAATTGGTGAGTAGTGAATATAATGTTTTGTTTGGTATGTTGGTGGTGGTATCCAATGCTAATTGTTTATGAAATATACCATCTAACTTTTTAAATTCAAAACATGTATTTAAGATAATGAAATGAATGCTGATATCTTTAAGTTGTTTTTAAAGATTTGATTGTGGATATGATTGTATTTATTTCTGGATATAACTGAAAAAACAGTCTAGTTAACTAGCAGGATGGTAATTTACTGGACCTGTTTATCTCAATACAGGCCAGGTGACCCTTTTTGGGTTAAAGGATGGTGAGCTTCTGATAACTGGCTGGAGCCAGGAGAACCTGAAATTGACTCCATACTGGTCTGGTAGGAGGCTGATGGTCCACAATATTTCCCCCTCCATCTCACTACATAGACACACTTCATTATTCATCTTTTCATCGGACACAAATTGCGCTTGGACATTCTTCTCTTGAATATCTGGAAAAACACACTATGGACTTTTAAATGTGTGTCGGTCAGACATTGTGCTGACCAGGCGGGGGAAAAGTGAAGGACTTTTAGTGCACAATTATATAGAAGATCTACTGCGGTACTGTGTATATATTTATTGTGTTTTTGTTTTTTGTATGTTTTGTCTTGTAATGTTTACTTATTTTCTTTAAAATACATATTATTGAAAGCAATTATTCTTTTGTTTCGTTTATTGATTACTGACAACAGCTCCAGTAGATGAACTTAGTCTTCTGATCTCAGATGCTACTTAGTCGCTTGCTATATTAAATACTGCTACACTTGCAATAACAGTGAAACATGAGTTTTACACAAATTGAGATTTTTCTTTCAATATTAAAATTTTAAAAAAGGTCACGTTCATTAAATTTTACAAAATTAAAGTATTTTTCATCACTGATTTATTCTAATCTCAAATGTAATGTTTTCATTAATTACTAATTCTGCATTATCAGAAACTACATGGACCTTTTGTACACCTTTCAGTTACTGTATCCAGAGATAACACTGCAGACGATCTGCAACACTGTCATGTGACACATAAGCAAACCAGAAATCTCTTTTGTCTTATAAGAATATTTTTAAAAATGTCAAAACAACAAATCTCTCTTTCTCTAAATATATATGTAGTAATTCACTATTTAACTTCAAAACTGAATCATTACTTATAAAAGTGCAACCTGATATATTAGACTTTGTTTTACAAGCTGAAGAGATCGCACTCAAGAATTTAAAATACTCCAGTATGATTCTTTCATAAGCTTAAAAGTACCTTTTGACAACTGACTCCAGTTGTCAAAAGGTAGTTTTGTATACTTAAGTATTTTATTCACCAGTCAGTATGATATAATATTCTACTCATAAATGCTAATCTTCAATTATCGGCAGAAATAAAAGGCCTGAAAACATCCGTCTGTGTGTAATTCCTCTATTCACTGTTTCACCCACTGATAAATATGAACATTTTATTGATATTGTAAAATCTTTGATGTAGTTGTATGTTAAGAGGACACTCAAAGGAAAGACAATGTTCTTCAAAAGGAAAATAATTGGTGATATATTTCAATTTCCTGGGGTTTGGTTTGATGAGAGGATTACATGGACACAACATATTCAGAAAGGTTTAGACAAATGCAATAGTAACATTTACCAGATAATATTTTGTTGTTTTAAATTAACGCCGTTTTTTAATATAATTTAACACTAGAGTGACATTCTGGTCCACACTCCATACCATCCATCCATCCATCCATCCATCCATCCATCCATCCATCCATTTTCCGTCACCCTTCTCCCTAACGGGGTCGGGAGGTGCTGGTGCCTATCTCCAGCTACGTTCCGGGCGAGAGGCGGGGTCACCCTGGACAGGTCGCCAGTCTGTAGCAGCACTCCATACCAGTGGACCAGAATGTCACATTGAGTTGATAATGCAGCATTTTCCTTCTTTGCCAATAAGCATCGAAGAAAAAGAGGAAAATGCAAGGGGGAACTAAAACTCGTTTACAGTTTCTTCAGGACAACCAAAGTGAAACACATGAAAAGGTACAGAGCAAACGATGTAGCATTAGCTTTTAGTTTGTGTATAATCATTTTATGCACTGTTTCACTCGCAGAAATAAATAAACCTTTCATCACTCTAAAATATTTAATTTAGTTGTTTGTTCAGAGGAAACTCAAAGTAGAAAAATCAAAGCGGAACTTAAAGTCGTTTAGAGTTTCTTCCATGCAGTTAAAGTGAAACACAGGAAACATCTCAGAGCGCACGAGGGAGCATTAGCTGTTCTTTTGTTAGACAGGAGTTTGAAAGCATGTTTGGTGTTTTCGGTAAATATTTCCGTGTTTTCAGTGAAAATGTCTTGAGTTCAGCCTCAGAGAGAGTTTATCAACCAGCAGGAAACTCCTGCTGAAGAAACATTCACAGAGTGGAAAGAAATGAACGTTAAGATGGAGGAAGAGATGGACGATCAGCGCAGACTGATGGATTTTACCCGGATACCGAAGATCATCTTACACCGGATAGGTACGAAACGGCTTCACGGTTTACTGATTAATCAGGTTAAAGAGAGTTTTTACACAGATAAATAATCGTTGTGTTCGGAAACCTATTTAAAGAATCCGCTCAAATTGTAAATATTAAGTAGAAGTAGAAAATCCCTGGAGAAATGTAACCGGGGCCTGCTAAAGTGTGGCCTAAGTTTGGACCCAGCGCTCTGATGCTAACAATTAGCATCGATGCTAAGCTTAGCTAAACTGTAGTCAATAGCCAGTGGAAAGGCACAATCATGTTGACTAACATGGACTTGCTCCATTCAGTTTGTTAAAATTAGTGTATAATCTAAAATGAGCCAAAATGCTAATGTTAGCCTAAATGCTGCTAGTAGCATGTGGGGCATCATCACAATGTTGTTTTACATTGACTTCCTGTATTCAGGGTCCTAAACATGGCTAATAAGTAAGAAAAATAGCTAGAAGCTTATTTCAGGGAAAAGGCTGATGCTTGTGCAGCAAAGCAGAGCCCTAACCTGAGAGGAAAAGATAATGCAGGCTAATATTATTGCACTGTCTCTGTGTCGCCCTGCGACAGACTGGCGACCTGTCCAGGGTGACCCCAGCACCTTCTGACCCCAGTAGGGTCAAGGCTGTTGGAAAATGGATGGATGGATGGATGGATGTCCCTGGTCTTTTTTGGATACAGTCACAAATGTCTATTTAAAATTTCTAATGTATACACATTTAAAGAGACGTGTTTATATATTCTTCACTCTTCACTCATGCTGATAGTAATATTGTACAAACATAATAATCTATTGTAAAAATGTAATGATATTATATGAACATAATTATATTGCATAAACATAATATGGCTATAATATGCTTGTAGTGCAGGCATAATGAAGGTTAGTACAGTGGCTAACAGGAGTTGGTCTAGAACAGAGAGACTGATGCTGCTTTGCATTGTGGTTGAAATCAGCAATAGTCTGCGCACTCTGAGCTGGATCCTAATCAGAACCGGACTGCACAGAAGGTAACGTCAGTCCGATCCTCCAGCTGTGGTGATGATCCTAACTGATCGTCTTTAACGAAGCTCAAGTTGGTTTCTGGTTGTAGCTTCTGACTCAAGAAATGGCTAAAGGGCGATTATAACAGAATAGAAACTTCTTCAGTCATAACAGAGGCTCAGATTTCTTTGCTGAACATTTTCTGTTCAGATTTTGTTTTTTACATAAACAATACATTAATTTCCTCCAGTGTAATATAAGCCTGGCAGCCTGCCGTGGTTTATTAGGCTTCCTGCCAGGCAAACCGTTTCTTGATTTTCTAAGAAAAGTTAATAATTGAGGGAGAGAGGGGAAGGATTGATTAATGAATTTATTTATTTATTTTTAAATCTTAAAACTGGACTCCAAGCGTCTCCGTTGTTTTGAGAGTTTCACTTGCAGAGCAGTTTTATTTCTAAAAGATTTCTGAGTTTATATTTTATGCATTTAAATCTGGTGTTCTGTCAGATTATCATACTCTGTCAGAATAGCATAAATGCTGTGAGTGCTCATGCCTGCGCATCAAGAAGTCCAACTGTCAGAGTTGCCAGTTCAGCATACGCAAAAAGTTGTGACAATAAGTCATTAAATTGTTTTCATTGATAACCAAATATACATGCATTGTCGTGGTTTCAAAGTGTATTTAAAGCAGGGTGTAGCTGCAGCTGCAGTCAACTACAACACATGTAAAACTCATTGACCTACTTAACCGCTAATTCAGGATGTTACAGCTGTTAATAGCAAAGTGTATAATGATCTACGACACCATTCTTTGTTGCTGATTAAATGAAATCGTACAGTAATGGCAGTATATACTTGTCTGTTAGATGTAGCCATCAGTTTGTGCTAAGCGTATGCTGACCTGACAGAACACCAGCAGAGCGGACCAATCACACAGCTGGTGTCTCTGCGCGCTGCTGCTGCTGTTTTATGTCTGAAGTTTATCTGAGCGTGGATCGCGCGCACCTCCATTCACTCAAACTGGTCAAAGCTGACCAGTATGGATATTTACATCAACCCCCTGTGAGGATTGATCAATCTTTGGAGAACTCTAACTCAGGGCTGAAATGATTCCTTGAATGGTTCCAGTACCTCGATTATTAAAACGTCTTGAGGAAAATTTACCTGCCTCGAATCTTCGTTCATTTATGTGTTATTATTTTGCAAACCGTCTTCCGGCCGGGACATTATTTGCCTTACACAGCACTCTGACTTCCGCCTATTTTATTTTAGAAATATTTTTTATCTGATTACTCAATTAATCGAAAGAATAATCACTCGATTACTGTGATATTCATTTACAAGCACCCTAATTATTTTATTATTCTTAGTATAATTTTTCCAGCTACTTAATGCATCAAACATATCAAATGCTTTGTGCACTTAGTCAGCCAGAGCTAATGTGCGCGGATACATGAAGATCAGAAAAACTCGTCCCACAAACTTGAGCAGCCAGAACAAGTTTTGTGACGTTTATTAAAAACTCTGGAGCCACATTAGCAGCATTTAATTAAATCTGCTAATGTGATTTAATTTCTACCCAGTGCAGCGGATTTAACTCATCATACAGGGCCGGTCCACGGCTGCATGAGGTCTGGAGCAAAATCTGACGTAGTAATAAAGAACAGATGTTGATGCAAATGAGGATCGGAATGAAGAAATGAAAACAAAACCATCAACAGGGTTTAAAATGCTCATTTTCTTTTTTAATGTGCTTTAGAACCCAAGCTGCTCTCTGCTTTAAATGTTTTCAGTGTAGAACTACATTTAAGTCTCTAAGGTTCTATAACAGGAATACATCAAGTTGCTGTTTGTACTATTTTTGTCGTTGTAGCCACTAGATTTAAAAATCTGGAGATCCATAGTATGTTTGGACTGATTTCTTGATCCCTTCCAGTCAGAAAAACTCAACTAAAGTGTAAAAAGTTAATATTTATACTTATGAATTTGTAATTTTAGTATTTGGAACACTTGAGAAGGCTTTCAGTAATTAAAATGAAGGACTCACATTTAAAAGCTTTTGTTTTGTGTTTTTGTCCAGATCTCCTACAGTGCTGGGTGTGTAAAGAGGAGGAGGATCTAAATAAATTCAGCAACCAGGAGAGGAAGTCTGGTTCTTCTTCAGATAAAGAAGAACCAGAACATCAAGAGTTCAAAGAACCAGAACCTCTGCAGATAAAACAGGAACAAGAGGAAGAGAAGCAACTCTGCATCAGTCAGGATGAAGAGCATCTTGTGCTGAAACAGGAGACTGATGACATTTTGGTGAATCCTCTAAATGTGCAAATAATCCACAATGAAACAGAACCACAGAGGAACCAACTCATCTCTCATGGCTCTGCTGAGGATGAGAACCAGGATCAGGAAGGAAGCAATTCTGAAGATCCAGGAAAACAGAGAAAGGAAGAACAGAAACAAAAGGAGAAATATGAGAAAACCAAACAGCAGGAGGGGAGAACTGACACTGAAAAACAAAAAAAGGACAAGAAAGCTGACCCATGGCAAAAGTTATGTTTTTGTAAAATATGTGATAAAACCTTTTCTACAAAGAGTAACTTGACAAAACACATGAAAATTCACACAGGAGTAAAACCTTTCACTTGTTCAGCCTGTGGAAGAAGTTTCACAGAAAAAGGACATTTAACTCAGCACATAAGAATTCACACAGGTGAGAAGCCTTTCTCTTGTGGGCCTGTGGAAAGAGTTACAGTGAAAGAAGGGACTTTAACTCAGCACATGAGAATTCACACAGGTGAGAAGCCGTTCTCTTGTGGGACCTGTGGAAAGAGTTACAGAATGAAAATATAGTTACTTAAACACTTAAAGATTCATATGGGTGTGAAACAGTGACATACGTTGAGGTTCATAGCTGGTGAGGCAATGCCTTATAATGTATAAATACAGACACCATGCATGTTATTATTTACATACAGTCATTTTGCGCATGCATACAACGCTGGAGGGCAAAATGACCATTTTATTACATGTCGTCTATAGCTGCGTTAACTAGGTGAAACTTAGAAATGATTTACTTAGAAATGAAACTTATGATTTGCTTTCATGTTGTACAGCTTTTTAAGATCTTGTTCATTGTGCCACTTTTTAACTTTGAGCCTATGGCCCTCCAACTGTCTCTATACGGCCCTGTTCATATGTAAGGGAAGGCGTATTATTTTTGCGTCCTAGCTTGGTAATCCCCATAGTGCTAATGTTTGTTAGCAGCTAACTTAGTCCTGAGTCCTGGACAGATAATGTGTTCATACAGTGGGACTTCCATGCTAAAAAATTGAATCCCCCTCGTCGTACAGTCTTTTCCTGACCCCCATCTGAATTTCTTGCAGCATCCAGGTCACATTTCTGAAGCCCAGCAATAGAAGTCTGTGACGTTTGTTTGAGAGGAAAAAAAACTCAAATATTATTGAGATCTGGTCAAATTTGATT
Organism: Poeciliopsis gracilis; assembly: GCA_911649635.1. Lineage (NCBI taxonomy): Eukaryota > Metazoa > Chordata > Actinopteri > Cyprinodontiformes > Poeciliidae > Poeciliopsis > Poeciliopsis gracilis. The sequence goes on from CAJVRI010001536.1 coordinate 96,272, forward strand.
CTGAGCTAACATCAGAGAGATTTTTATTTTCCCAAATGTTTGTTTCACAGAAGTCATTGTTAAAATGTGAAAATGTGTTTGTACATGCTATACATTATCAAAATGTTTTCTCACCCATTGAAATTTTCAGACTCAGGTGATCCAATCCCTTTCATGGTACAGGTGTATACAGGTGTATCACAATGTTTTCCTCTGTTATTTTATATTTCTAACACATTTTCTTTGTATGTTTTTAAGTGAGTGATTAATAACATCTCTTTGTTCAGGTACATGTATGATGATACAAGCAAAATAATGACTTTGTCTTTGTGGCTTTAATTAAAGTTATCTGTCTTCTTCTTACATCTTGTCCCTTCAGTGACTTTTTATGTTTTAACTTCTTTTTATGGAAACATGAACCTTTTTTCACAAGACTCAGTTAGTAATATTTTCAAGTCAAAACAACATTTGACTATATTCTGCAAGTGTTAAACTCCAGTCCTGGAGGGCCATTGCCCTGAAACATTTATATGTGCCTCTGCTGCACCACACCTGAATAGAATAATTAGGTTATTATGGCTCTTGAAAACTTATCTACACAAGAAGGAGGTAATTAAGCCATTTCATTCCAGCATTTTGCAGCTGCGGCACATCTAAAAACTGCAGGACAGTGGCCGTTGAGAACTGGAGTTTGACACCCCTGCTCTAAAATGTATGCAGTCATTAAGTGTTAAACTTTAAAACTGAATCATAACCTACAACCTGATATAACATTAGATTGTTTTACGACCTAAAAAGATCATATTCGATACATTTCATTAGATGTTCCAATATGGTTCTTTTGTAAGAAAAATACTTTTTGATAACTGACTCGAAGCTCACATTTCTTTAGTATTTTTTCTATTAGAATGATGTAATATTCTAAAAATGCTCTTCAATTAGCTGCAGAAAATGCACAGAATTAACAGAAATAAAAGGCTTGAAAACATCCATGTGTTTGTGTAATTACTTTAATACTGTGTTTCACTCACTGAAATATATATGAACCTTTTATTAATATACAATATTTAATTTAGTTGTAAATTCAGAGAAAACTCAAAGCGGAACTAAAAGTCGTTTACAGTTTCTTCGGCACAGTCAAAGTGAAACACAAGAAATATCTCAGAGCGCACGAGGGAACATTAGCTGTTCTTTTGTTAGACGGTAATTTGAAGACGGGTTTGGTGTTTTCGGTAAATATTTCCGTGTTTTCAGTGAAAATGTCTTCAGTTCAGCCTCAGAGAGAGTTTATCAACCAGCAGGAAACTCCTGCTGAAGAAACATTCACAGAGTGGAAAGAAATGAACGTTAAGATGGAGGAAGAGATGGACGATCAGCGCAGACTGATGGATTTTACCCGGATACCGAAGATCATCTTACACCGGATAGGTACGAAACAGCTTTAAATTTTACTCAGGAGAGTTAAAAACAGGTTAAAAACAGCTCGAGACAATGTAGGAAACTTTGTGGGCCGATGTTTTAGATTAACTGGTTGAAACCTTTGCGCACCGCAGATGGTTCTGAATTGTAGGTGGCTGTGTTGATGCCTGTTGAAAAATGCTACTTGTGTGACGAAACCGTTTGCAAAACATTACTATAAATCCCATTCGAAGAAAAAATGTTTAATGTTGCATTTTCTGCATGGGAGCAGAACCAGATTAATGCGTTACACCACAATGGACTTTACCAAGCTCCGCCCACAACTGAGCTAGAAAATCCCACGTGGCCACAAGTCTCACATACAAAGCCTGTAGGCGTTTTGTATCCATGTCTGCAGAGTATTTCTGTGTCGATTATTGCATCATTTCACCAAATATCAGCTACAACAATGGACAGTTCATGCGAAGCTCCACTACATTGATGTTATTTTCAATCCTAAAATCATTTTGCAAGCTTTTAGGAGTTGTAGACTGTTGTGTTCGAGTTGAGCAACTCGACTCCTAATTGACTCTCAAGTACCTTTAATGTGAGTTGCTTAATATTTCTACCCCAGTTTGTGTTTTTGGCTCAGATCCTGCAATGCAACTGCACTGTTTATGGATTTCTTCTTTTTCTTAGCAACACTACCCATAGGAAGTGTTGCTAAACAGTGAGGTTGGTGTCATCATATTTAATAAAATTTAAATCACATACCTGATGGTGTTGCTATGGTGTTCCTGGTTGTGTAAAGGGGTCCTAAAAAGTCACGGCCACAAAACATCTGTCTTTGCCAGCTGCCGCCACTAGTTAATCTATAACACTGACCCTGAACTCAAACTAAAAGACTCTGAAATATCAAATCAGTTTCCACCGGAAATAAATAAATAAAAATTTAATAAATACTTAGAATGAAGAACTCTGACCTCGACAATAGTCGATAAAAATAATATTATTTTATGTTTATTTGTATAAATGTAGAACTAAGTCTAAATGTTGATTGAAAAGTGAATATTGAGTTCATTAAAACTCACGTAATTTTAATAAGTAAGTAAGATGTAGTTTTAATAAGTAAGTTGCTTTAAAACTAGACACTCAAAAGTAATGCCAGAGACAATGAGACCAATGGTTCTCGGCTTCTGGGCAGAGAAAATAAATGGTTTGAAGGAAGAGTGAAAGACTCAATCATTGCCAAGAACAGAAAAAAAACAACTGAACCGAGGGTGAAGCTTACACTTTCAGCTTCTGAGCATCTGCAAAAAAGTTTTGAACCTAATTAAAAAGACATGAGATGAACATTCCCACCATTCCACTCAAAACCAAAGAATCGAAGGAACCAGGTGGGCGATGAGCAAGTTGTTGATTTACATCTGACTGGGAATGAACTGAAGACGATGGACCTCCATGAACTAAAAAGAGAAAAAGAGTCAGATTCCAACACCAACTTGCTGATCTGCTAAACTTTGTCCTGAGATTAGCCGAGTACTGTTACTGTTTTCCAAACCAGCATCAACTCTTCCTATTGCCATGCCATCTCTTAACATTTGTTTGTCTGCACATTTCAATAGCTGAGATTGAAAAGCACTTCAGGAATTTTCTCTGAGTATTTCATGTGATGCATATTCTGTATCTACACAGAGGAAAGACATTTTTGGAATATTCATTTGGGAGACATTAGGTTAACCTGTCATCATCTTGTTTGCTGATCCAGAAAAACTAACTCAACTTTTATCTAGATTAGTTAATTTTTCAAACTTAAATGTCTTTAATTTCAGAATATACCAAGAAAATCATGTTTTGATACATCAATGGATTAAAATGCATGTTTTGATTTGTGGTTGACATTTCAAAGCTTTTCTTTCTTTCTTTTGTCCAGATCTGTGTAAAGAGGAGAAGGTTCTCAATGAGCCCAGCAACCAGGAGGAAAACTCCACTTTAGACCAAGAGAAACATCTGCAGATAAAACAGGAGCAAGAGGAACCAGAACATCAAGAGTTGAAAGAGGAAGAGAAGCAACTCTGCATCAGTCAGGATGAAGAGCATCTTGTGCTGAAACAGGAGACTGATGACATTTTGGTGAATCCTCTAAATGTGCAAAGAATCCACAATGAAACAGAACCACAGAGGAACCAACTCATCTCTCATGGCTCTGCTGAGGATGAGAACCAGGATCAGGAAGGAAGCAATTCTGAAGACCCTGGAAAAATCAGAAAGGAAGAACAGAAACAAAAGGAGAAATATGAGAAAACCAAACAGCAGGAGGGCAGAACTGACACTGAAAAACAAAAAAAGGTCAAGAAAGCTGACCCAGGGCAAAAGTTATGTTTTTGTAAAATATGTGATAAAACCTTTTCTACAAATAGTAACTTGACAAAACACATGAAAACTCACACAGGAGTAAAACCTTTCACTTGTTCAACCTGTGGAAAAAGGTACACAGAAAAAGGACATTTAACTCAGCACATAAGAATTCACTCAGGTGAGAAGCCTTTCTCATGTGGGACCTGTGGAAAGAGTTTTGCCCATAAGAGTATTTTAAATATTCACATGAGAATTCACACACGAGAGAAGCCTTTCTCATGTGTGGTCTGTGGAAAAAGGTTCCCCAGGAAATATGGTTTAACTGTTCACATGAGGTCTCACACAGGTGAGAAACCTTTTTTCATCTGTTATCTGTGGAAAACATTTTGGTTCCAAATATTATGTAAATTATGAGGATTCACACGGAGAGAAACCTTTTTTATGTGAGATCTGTGGAAAACGTTTCTATCAAAAATCACATCTTTCTCAACACGCTCTAACTCACACAGCTAACTTTTCCTTGTGTGATTTGTGAAAAACCTTTCAAGTCTAAACTTTCAAAGCACATGAAGGCATAATTTGAACCTGAAGTATCAACATTCTCAGTAGTTTGCTATGTGAAACGCAGTGATTATAGCTGGGTGACATTTTGTAAATGTAGCAGCTTTGTTTAAAAAAACATTTGTAATGGATTTAGCTAAGATACTTTCAAGAAATCATCTTAACACTGGTAGTTTTACTCTTCCATTTAAATGTTTTTAAGTGAGATTGTTTCCATATTACTTGTTTTTTAATTAATAAAGGGATTTGAATGCTTTTGGAGTCATTGTACATTTGTTGCACTTGTACTTTGTTTTACTTCAATGATTTTGGTTAGTGGATACGTTAGCTGTTACTGAATGCAATGTATGCGCTGGTAGGCTATAAACGGATTGCACAGTGGAAAAATACTTGTCTAAACTTGAATCTGAATGTCGGTTTTTTATTATGTTGTCTTTGTAGCTCAAAGAATAGACTTTAAAATACTGTTAGTTTAAAAATCACTGAACAGCTTATCAATCAAATTTTATTTGTATAGCACATTTCAGTAGCAAGACATTTCAAAGTGCTTTACACCATAACAAACACAAAAAACTTAGCACCACAATACATTAAAGATCTGCTGTTGTCATAGCAACCTTCCAGATCTTCTGGAGGAGAAGCAGCATTCAGCTTCTATACACCACAAATCTGGAACAAACTTCTAGAAAACGATAAAACAGCTGAAACACTGATGTTTCAGTGAATGATGTTTTATCATTACATTTGTGGTTTTATTAGTTTGTTTTTCATTTGTAGATTTAGTATTCACATCCCTGAGAGAAGGAACTTGTTAGACCTTGGAGCTGCAGCTGCTTCTTATCTTGGGATACTCCTTAAACGGCCTGTGTGTAGATCTTCCTTTGTCCTCCCTCCACATTCCTTTCCTGCTATGCTTTGTGATAAAAGACCAGTTCTGATGCAGAAAGTCAGAACGCCTGGCAGACACCTTGAAGTGGTTTGCCATGTCTTCTCCTTTTGAAAAAGACTTGCTTGAAAACTCATAAACGTTGTCCGTGGTTCTCTTTTTATGTAGGTTGAGAAAATACCTATCAACTGACTTCCTTTAAATCTTGACTAAAAAACCCACCTGTTCAGAGTTGTATTTAGAAAGTAATTAATTACAAATTTAATGGTGGAATTTGACTTAATGTCATGTTTTGATTGTTGATTCTGTGTCGCTTGACTTTGTGTTTTTGTGTTATGGTGAGAAGCACTTTGAAATGCATTGCTGCTGAAATGTGCCATACAAATAAAATCTGATGTGAATCAGGACAAAAATAAATATTGCTAATTATATGATGGCAACAATGCAGACATAAGTTTTACTAAGTCATAATTAATCCTGAAAAGTGTTTTTTGTAACCGTGCTTTGACGTTTTGTTAAATCCATCATCAGTCCAAGGCCAATCAGAGGCATGAAGAGACGACAGCTGCAGAGACGCCTGCAGACACTGGTGGCCATTCACCACTTATATCAAATAAGTGTATTATTTATTGCTCCAGTGTACATTAAATACTTTCTGGTTCAGATTTTATTCCATTAAAAGTCCATTCACATCCAAAATGGTGTCTCTGATGCTCCATGACGGCACTCAGTCATTAACATTGACACAGATGCAACGCCCTTACTCCAGATGGTTTATTGAAAAATGAATATTAACTTTATTAAAATTTATGCAATGTTAGGAACAAAGAGATGGGCTCTGTGGATTGCTTCTGTTTATATATAGGAAGGTTTTCCTGATTTACTATTTGTTTCAAACAGGTTTAATTCCAGTCTCTGTTTTCAGCCAAATCATTTAAAGTTTCCAGGAACGTCTGAAGCAGAATTCAGAGATTGGGGTTGTAATTATGTAAATTTATTCTGTCACAAAGTCTTCTACTAAACACACAAAAGAAAAATACCATTATTGTGGTAAATAAACTTTATCATATCTGTAATTACTTTTCTACTATCCAAAGCATAAAAACCATGTCAAAGAAAAACTGACGAAACAAGACTTGGTAAAAACAACAATTTACAGTAACTAACAAGAATATGCAGATTTTTAAACAAAAGGGAAAAAAATCTCAGGTTTCATAATTATTTAGCAGAATTTCCTTCCTCAATCAGAACCTCTGAGAAAAACACATGGTGGATTTAGATTCAAGTTTAGAAAACACTAATGCTCTCATTAATTTGTGACCCTCCAAGCACACGCAGTAACAGCTAACATATCTATTTCATCCAACCAAATAAGTACAAAGGACAAACACAATAAAGACTCCAAAACTTTACAAGTCTAAATGAAAACTTTAAACCCATTGCTCCTTTAAGAAGCTACAAATATCTCACTTATTCTCTTAAAAAAACTTAATGCTAACATAAAACTGCTAGAATAAAGTGAATGTTGAAGCGTTTTAGCTAAATCTTCAATTTGAAATGCATTTTAAACAAAGCTGCTGCAATTAAAAATGCAATCCAGTTTTAATGGCTCTGTTAATTCCAAAAAGCAAATTACTAAGAATTTTGGGACTTGATGTTCACATTATGCCATCAAACCTGTGTGAGTTCTCATGTGAACAGTTACATTTTTTACATCTGCAGTTTTCTGGCTGATCGCCAATGACCTGATAAGCCATTTTGAATTTTGGGCAAAGCCAATTTTTTAGTCTGAAATGTCACTAAATATAGCAAGAAAGCTGCTGAGCTGGCAACAGTGGAGTGACTTTTGTGAACAAATGTGTCGACACGACTTTTGACTAATTGTCAAAAGTCGTGTCTAACTGGAGAGCAGAAGAGGACAGAGGCTGATTTTTAGACCTTTGGTGAGGTAGATAAAATCAGGGAATAAGATCAGATTCACAGGTAATTATTGGCTGATCACAGATCTCCAAAAATTAAGTGACGCTGATAAATCAGTGCACCCCTACTTCTTACCTGTGTGAATTTTCATGTGAGCAGTTAAATTTTTTTTATGAGAGAAACTTCTTCTACAGGTCCCACATGAGAATGACTTCGCACATGTGTGCGTTCTCATGTGGGAATCTAAATAATATTTTTGAGCAAAACTTTTTCCACAACCCCATAAGAAAAGCTTCTCACTTGTGTGAGTCGTCATGAAACCAAATTTTTTTCTCACCTGTGTGAGTTCTCATGTGAGCAGTTAAATATTTACGAGGAAACTCTTCCACATGTCCCACAAGAGAAAGGCTTCTCACCTGTGTGAGTTCTCATGTGACTAACCAAATCAGGTTTCCTCCGGAACCTTTTTCCACAGGTCCCACATGAGAACGGCTTCTCACCTGTATGAATAGTCATGTGATCAAGTAATTGAGATTTACACGCAAAATCTCGTCCACAGGTTGTGCATGTGTAAGGTTTCTCACCAGAGTGAATTCTCATGTGTCTGCTTAAAGTGCCATTTAGATGGAAACTTTTTCCACAAGCAGCACATGTGAACGGTTTTTCACCTGTATGAATTCTCATGTGATCAATTAAACGACTCTTGTAACGGTATCTTTTTCCACAGGTCAAACATATGAAAGGATTCCTAGCCCTGTGAGTTGTCATGTGTGTCATGAAGGAATTGTTTTCAGAAAAGGTTTTGTCACAAATTTCACAATATAGTTCTTGGTTTGGCTGAGCTTTCTTGTGCGTTTTCTGTTTTGCAGTCTCAGTCTCCTGTTTCAGCACAAGCTGCTCTTCATCCTGAACGACACAGAGCTGCTGCTCTTCATCTTTGAACTGTTGAGGTTCTGGTTCCTCTTGTTCCTGTTTTATCTGCAGAGGTTTTGGTTCCTCTTGTTCCTGTTATCTGCAGAGGTTCTGGTTCCTCTTGTTCCCGTATCATCTGCAGAGGTTCTGGATCCTCTTGTTCCTGCTTCATCTGCAGAGGTTCTGGATCCTCTTGTTCCTGCTTCATCTGCAGAGGTTCTGGTTTTTCTTGCTCCTGTTTTATCTGCAGAGGTTCTGGATCCTCTTGTTCCTGTTTTATCTGCAGAGGTTCTGGATCCTCTTGATTTAAAGTGGAGTTTTCCTCCTGGTTGCTGGGCCCATTGAGAACCTCTTCCTCTTTACATGTCCACTGTTGTGGGAGATCTGGACAAAAAGACAAAAAAAATAAAAAAGCTTTTAAATGTGAGTCAAGTAAAGAACCATTCACTTTTATTTATTGATGCATTTAAACAGGACTTTTTAAGGGTTTTCTAAAATAACAAACTCAACAAATGTACATCTTCTGACCAGAATGGAACTAGATGCGAGTCAATATATTACATCATGGACTTCTGGGTGAACAAGAAAGGTGATGACAGTTTTTTCTAGTAGCCCTGAGACAAATTTACCAAAAAGCCTTTCTCCTCGATGTAGAACTATATGGTTGCTGTCCTTCAATAGAACCAGCTCCCTCTTCTACATCACTCCATAGCTTATTCCTCCAAACCTGCAGACACGGTGCCTTGCGAAAGTATTCGGCCCCCTTGAACTTTTCAACCTTTTATCGCTTCAGAAAAAAAGATCTAAAATTTGTATTATTTTGTGAAAAATCAGTAAGTGGAAAACAATCTTCAAGTGGAACAAAATTTATTGAATATTTTAAACTTTTTTAATTTATGAAAAACTGCAAAGTGGGCTGTCCAATGTTATTCTGCCCCTTTGCTTTCAGTGCAGCAAACTCAGTGCAGACGTTCAGTGAGGATCTCTGAATGGTGCAATGTTGTCCTAAATGACTGATGATAAATAGAATCCACCTGCGTATTCAAGTCCCTGTATAATAAATAATCTGGCCTAGATTATTTAGTCTAACAGTCGTTCGACTACCTGTTCTACAGATTTGAGTATGACAACAAAGACCAAAATAAAAATAGTCTTAAGCGAATGTGTGTGCTCCCATTAAAATTTTTTTTATTAATTTACCAGGAGTGCCTTCAACTGTGCCAACATTTGGGAATATGCGGTTCAGACAGCTGGACAGAGACTCTGTAAGACCTTAACTCCTCTTAAAGATTTGCTTGATGCAAAGGTCATATTCTGTGACCTTTGTACATTGTGACTGTAGGGGGAGCTGTTGCAGATTTAATAACCCACTTATCATATATGGGACCACCCTAAAATAAAAATTTTAACCAAATCGTTTCTGCTAACGCTCTCCTTCCTAAGTTACTGAGTATTATGACGTCACTTTTTATTATTTGGAGGAAAAATAAAACAATATCGTCGTTGGTTTTCACAATTATTCAAGAAAAGAAGAAAATAATTAGTTTTTAATGAATTTAATTGCACTTTTAGCAAAGCTGTTTTATTCACAAATGTAAATTCAATAGAAACATGCCTTGTTTAGAGACTTTTAAAATTGACCTATTTAACTACTTTCAGCTACTCTTTCATTCAAAAGCACCGTAAGGCAAATAATACAATAACACAACTATTGTAATGTTGACGAACGTTAAATATAGTGCAGTAAAATACTCATCTGTACTCTGGAGACACTGCTGTGATTGTCTCCTGAATGGTTAGTAGCCGTTTCTTATGTACTTTTATTATTATTTTTTGTTTGTTTTCTTTTTTATGTAAGTTGGACTTTGAGTCTGTAATAAAATGTATCTAATGCACTCAGTGTGTTGCCTAACCTCCATTCATGCACATGATGCTGCAAAAGCCCTCTGGCTAATGATGTTACTACTTTTATAAGTAGTAACGTCTTATAAAATGATGTTATAAACAAGAATGTTTTTGTATATCTAGTGTGCCTAGTTCTTTTAAAAAAGAAGTAATAGTGCAGGTCACAGTTGATTATTTTAGCTGAATGTTTTCAGACGGAGCGGATTTGGTGTAATACTCCTTTAAATAGCTTAACGAGTTCAGCGCAGCCACAAAGAGTTTTATTTAACCTGATTAATCAGTAAACCGTGAAGCCGTTTCGTACCTATGCGGTGCAAGATGATCTTCGGTATCCGGGTAAAATCCATCAGTCTGCGCTGATCGTCCATCTCTTCCTCCATCTTAACGTTCATTTCTTTCCACTCTGTGAATGTTTCTTCAGCAGGAGTTTCCTGCTGGTTGATAAACTCTCTCTGAGGCTGAACTGAAGACATTTTCACTGAAAACACCTCAAATATTTAGCTAAAACGCCAAACTAGTCTTCAGACAACCGTCTGATAAAAGAAAAGCTAATGCTATCCCGTATGCTCTGTTTTGATCTTTCGTGTGTTTCACTCTGGTTGCACTGAAGAAACACTAACCGACTTTTAGTTCCGCTTTGAGCCTCCTCTTTTAATATACTGTTTTATTAAATAAATGGGTGTTCTTGCGAGGTCAATTGTTAGCGTAATTTTAGAAAATAGTTTATTTTAATGGTTTGTATAGTTTTGTGTGGAAATACGGCCCTGCTTCCACAGCAAAGTGGCGTTCATCCTATCGGAAAGTAGTCGGGGTTTAGATCAGAATGGACAATTCTATAATTTAAGCTTTTGATGATCTTTGTAAGCCAGAAATGTTGGTTTGTGATAACTTTGTGTCAACTTGAGACCAACAATACGTATCGAGTGTGTAGTTAGAACAGACTAGATTGAAAACACTGACCATGAATTTTTTCAATAATTAATAAAGTGTTGCTTGAGTGAAAATCATTTATGTCTGCAAGGTACCTAAGGGTGATAGGTCATCAGAGTAAACTCCTTTTCATTTATTTTTTTTGTTTCAGTACCTCAGTGTATAGAAAATAATTACACACAGACTAATGTTTTCAAGCTTTTTCAGTTGATTATGACCTTTTATTATTTTTCTTAGTTGTTTTGAATGAAAGCTTTATTTATTAAAGTTTTTTTTTTAATATTAAAAAAATGTTTGAACTGCGACAGACTGGCGATCTGTTCAGGGTGAAACCCGCCTCTCGTCCGAAATGTCTCGGTGGACGCTGGCACTCCTCCCGACCCCATTAGAGAGGGAAGGGTGTAAGAAAATGGATGGATGTTTAATAAAAACCATTTTATATCAGAAAAGTGGCCTGACACAGAAGCACCTACATGCTGCCACCTACTGACCAGAACCTGATACTACACCTACATTGTGTAGGTGATACTAGGTATTGCAGGCCCTCCCATGTCATTGCATGGGGGCCAGGGGCTCTGGGGGAAAGCGATATGGATGAAAAAAAAGTTACACAAGTATTTTACTGTAAAGATGGTTTGTAGTGTTTTTTCAGTTTACAGCCTGAAATGTGAAAATAAACCTCAGTGGAGTTTGAAAACAAAATATGTGAATAGGTTTATGTCTTGTTGAACGATGTGTGCCCAGTTGATTCTTTTATCGTCATCCATCAGGAGCCCAGAAAATCTTTGGGAACCTCTGGATTATTTGTACTTAAGTTTTGTGTTTCATCTTAAATTTATGATTATTTAGGTTAATTCTTTGTTAAATCATGGCTAATATTTTGTTTTCTCTTTTTCTTGTATCAATATAGAACTCAGTCTGTTAAGTGTTCAGTAGAAAGAATATTGACTTTTTAAACTGTATGCAATGTGAAGGAGGAAGAGATGGACTATTTGTTTCAAACAGAAAGTTTTATTCCAGTCTTTGATTCCAGCCAAATCATTTACAGTTTCCATGAACATCTGAAGCAGAATTGAGAGGGAGGGGTTGTAATTATGTGAATCTAGTCTGTCCCAGATTTTTCTACTGAACAGAAAATAAGAAAAAGACCATCATGATACTTTATTTTCCAAAATTAAATGGTGTCAATCTGAAATTCAACCCATATCATCAATACGTTTTCTAAGCAGGAAAAAAATTAATAGCATGTCAAAGAAATACATCCATTAGAAGGTATGCAATGTGAAGGAGGAAGAGATGATCTCTGTGGACTGCTGCTGTTTATGAATATGAAGTTACTATTGGTTTTAAACAGGTTTTATTCCAGCCTCTATAATTATGTAAATCTAGTCTTCCACACCGTCTTCTATTAAACAAAAAAGAGAAAAAGGTCATCATTATAATAGTTTATTTTCTAAAATTATATAAATAGTTTCAATCTGAAATTCAATTCATATCATCAATACATTTTCTAAGCAGGAAAAATATTAAAACCATGTCAAAGAAATACATCCATTTCTCCAAATCATTGAAATAAAATAAAAAGGATAAAACCACAAAGTTTGCAACATTTTAGTCTAAATCTCAAAGCATTCAAAGTCATCGTTTCTTTAGAGACAATCTCTCTTAAATAAAATAGAAATATAAAAATGCCTGAATAAAATCCAAGTCGGTTGCAATTACTCCACTTCCAAACAGCAAGTTACTGAGAATCTTGAGGTTCACATTGTGCCATCAAACCTGCGCGAGTTCTCATGTGAACAGTTACATTTTTTTTGAGTGAATCTTTTTCTACTGAATCTACAAAATAAAAGCTTCCAACCCGTGTGAATCTTCATGTGATGACTTGAACTGGATCTATGCACAAAACATTTTCCTCGCTTTTCACTAAAGGTGCACAGACTGCAAATGTGCAGACATGACATGGTGAGCTGGTCTAATAGTCAAACCTCTCAACGGAGAACAGAACAGTGGCTGAGGTCAATAACATTGGAAAATCAGATCAGCTTCACATGCATGCATCTGCTGATCACCAGTGTCCCAAAATTAAGGAAAACGTATATTAATGAGCCAGCTGATAAATCAATGCAAGCTACTTCTCACCTGTGTGAATTCTGTTGTGAGAAGTTAAGGAGTGTTTTTGAGTGAAACTTTTTCCACAGATCCCACATGAGAAAGGCTTCTCACCATTTCTTTCCCACAAATCCCACATGAGAATGGCTTCTCTCTTGTGTGAGTCTTCATATGATGATGTAAAACAGACCTAAAAGCAAAACTTTTTCCACAGGTCACACATGAGAAAGGCTTCTCACCTGTGTGAGTTCTCATGTGAATATTTAAACCTTTTTTATAAGTGAAACTTTTTCCACAGGTCCCACATGAGAAAGGCTTCTCTCACCTGTATGAATTACCATGTGAGCAGTTAAGGTGGTTTTATCAGTGAAACCTTTTCCACAAATCTCGCATGAGAAAGGCTTCTCACCTGTGTGAGATCTCATGTGATAAACTAAGTGAGATTTCCTCTGGAAACTTTTTCCACAGGTCTCACATGAGAAAGACTTCTCACCTGTATGAATCGCCATATGAGCAAGTAACTGACATTTAGACACAAAACATTTTCCACAGATTGTGCATGTGGAAGACTTCTCACCCAAGTAAATTCTCTTGTGTCTGTTTAAAGAGTCGTTTAGATGGAAACTTTTTCCACAAGCTGGACATGTGAACGGTTTTTCACCTGTATGAATTCTCATGTGATCAGTTAAACGAGTCTTGTTAGGGTAATGTTTTCCACAGGTGGAACATTTGAAAGGTTTCTTCCCTGTGAGTTTTCATGTGTTTTATAAAGGAATTATTTCGAGAAAAGGTTTCATCACAAATTTTACAAGAATATAGATTTTGGTTAGTTTGAGCTTTCATGTGTGTTTCTTGTTCTGAAGTCTCTGTTGAGTCTTTTTGCTCTTCGTTCACCAAAATGTCATCAGTTTCCTGTTTCAGCACAAGATGCTCTTCAACCTGACTGATGCTGAGTTGCTCCTCTTCCTCTTTGAACTGTTGAGGTTCTGGTTCCTCTTGTTCCCGTTTTATCTGCAGAGGTTCTGGTTCCTCTTGTTCCCTTATCATCTGTAGAGGTTCTGGTTCCTCTTGTTCCCGTATCATCTGCAGACGTTCTGGTTCCTCTTGTTCCCGTATCATCTGCAGACGTTCTGGTTCCTCTTGTTCCCGTATCATCTGCAGACGTTCTGGTTCCTCTTGTTCCCGTATCATCTGCAGACGTTCTGGTTCCTCTTGTTCCCGTTTCATCTGCAGACGTTCTGGTTCCTCTTGTTCCCGTATCATCTGCAGACGTTCTGGTTCCTCTTGTTCCTGCTTCATCTGCAGAGGTTCTGGTTCCTCTTGTTCCCGTTTCATCTGCAGACGTTCTGGTTCCTCTTGTTCCTGTTTCATCTGCAGAGGTTCTGGTTCCTCTTGTACCTTTTTTATCTGCAGAAGTTCTGGTTCCTCTTGTTCCTGCTTCATCTGCAGAGGTTCTGGATCCTCTTGTTCCTGCTTCATCTGCAGAGGTTCTGGATCCTCTTGTTCCTGCTTCATCTGCAGAGGTTCTGGATCCTCTTGTTCCTGCTTCATCTGCAGAGGTTCTGGATCCTCTTGTTCCTGCTTCATCTGCAGAGGTTCTGGATCCTCTTGTTCCTGCTTCATCTGCAGAGGTTCTGGATCCTCTTGTTCCTGCTTCATCTGCAGAGGTTCTGGATCCTCTTGTTCCTGCTTCATCTGCAGAGGTTCTGGATCCTCTTGTTCCTGCTTCATCTGCAGAGGTTCTGGATCCTCTTGTTCCCGTTTTATCTGCAGAGGTTCTGGATCCTCTTGTTCCTGCTTCATCTGCAGAGGTTCTGGATCCTCTTGTTCCTGCTTCATCTGCAGAGGTTCTGGATCCTCTTGTTCCCGTTTTATCTGCAGAGGTTCTGGATCCTCTTGTTCCTGCTTCATCTGCAGAGGTTCTGGATCCTCTTGTTCCTGCTTCATCTGCAGAGGTTCTGGATCCTCTTGTTCCTGCTTCATCTGCAGAGGTTCTGGATCCTCTTGTTCCTGTTTTATCTGCAGAGGTTCTGGATCCTCTTGTTCCTGTTTCATCTGCAGAGGTTCTGGATCCTCTTGTTCCTGTTTCATCTGCAGAGGTTCTGGATCCTCTTGATCAAAAGTGGAGTTTTTCTCCGGGTTGCTGAGCTCATTGAGACCCTCCTCCTCTTTGCACACACTGCATTGTGGGAGATCTGGACAAAAAGTCAAAATGTGAGGTCACACAATGAACCTTTCGCTTTAATTAAAAACTAAAATAAAAATATTCTTCATCAGGGGGTTTGCTGTGGTAGCGCGACCCACGTTTGGAGGCCTTCAATCCTCCACCCGGCCGTCACGGGTTCGATTCCCGGACCCGACGATATTTGCTGCATGTCTTTCTTTACCACATTCCTGTCAGCCTTTTTTCATATGAGGGACACTAGAGCCCACAAAAACCCCTTGGAGGGGAAAATATATATATATATGTATATATATATATATATATATATATATATAAACTTCAGCAAACATTACAAAATGAAATCTCTGCCATCATCTTTCAGAGCGATTGTTATTTACCTTATTTAGAATAAACAATGTTTGCATGTGGTTCATAATTTTAAAAGCAATTAAACTTTAGTGCCATCAAATGTGCCAACATTTTTAAATATGCAGTCTGGATAGCTGACGTTAACTCTCCTTCAAGATTCGCTTCTCGCCAACAGGGACGTTACACCATATTCTGTGACCACTGCACATTGTGACTGTAGGAGGCGCTGTTGCAGGTTTACATCATACTTTGCTATTCTTATGGACACAGAATATCATGGCGCTTATCAAATAATGTGCCCACACTGTAATTTACATTACTAAATATTTAACCGTCTCTACTAACTCTGCTTGCTAAGTAAATATCTGACCATTAGTATTATGACATTACTTTGTAGTTTAGTGAAATGGCCCTTTAAACAGCTTTACATAGTGTTGTAGTCAAGACCACCGAAGCAGAGACCAAGTCGAGACCAGCGCCCCGCGCCACATGACAATAAAATGTGAAATATTAGCAAAAGTGCTGATCAAATTGGTCTGAAAGATCCACATTCCCATAAAACCAAATCAATTTAACCAATATCATCAATTCAAACTCTTTGTTCTACTTTGCTCTGTGCTACAATCCATGGAAGTGTCATGCCATCCCTAAAAGATAACGCCCTGGGCGGTTGCCCATATTGCTCATGTCAGAAACCACCACTGTCTGCACTATCAAACATAGCAATTAAGGCAATGCACTAGTGGTAAACAACGCTCCATTATGAACACAGACCAAGGAGCAACAAGCAGAAATAACCAAACACCGTGACGGTTCTCACTTTTTCTCCTGCTGCATGAAGCCAGGCAGCGCAGAACTATCACAGATCAATGAGCATGCTCTGTGCGCTCTGCTTTCATTTATTCACAAATTAAATAAATATCAGTATATACGATCAAATAAAATAATGACAGCTACTGCAGCTGTTTCGTACCTATCCGGTGCAAGATGACCTTCGGTACCCGGGTAAAATCCATCAGTCTGCGCTGATCGTCCATCTCTTCCTCCATCTTAACGTTCATTTCTTTCCACTCTGTGAATGTTTCTTCAGCAGGAGTTTCCTGCTGGTTGATAAACTCTCTGAGGATGAACTGAAGACATTTTCACTGAAAATACGGAAACATTTAACTAAACCGCAAAACGGTCTTCAAGAGGAAAAGTAAAGCCAGACATTTGCTCTGTTTTAATCTTCCGCGTGTTTCACTGTTGCTGTGCTGAAGAAACTGGAAGTGATTATTAGTTCATCTTTAAATTTTTCTGCTGAGTCATTTCTTTTAACCTCCAGTCCTGGAGGGCTGATGCCCTGCAACCTTTAGCTGAGCCTCTGCTGCACCACCTGAATAGAGTAATTAGGTCATTAAGGCTCTGCAGATCTGATCCACACCAGGAGGAGGTAATTAGGGTGATTTCATTCCAGTGTTTTGTACCTGTGGCTCATCTAAACACTGCAGGTCACCTTGAGGACTGGAGTTTGACACCTGTGGTTTAGTTAGAACAGATCAGTCTGGAGAAAACACTGATGATGGTTTGTTGTTCTTGCAATAACTAATAAAATGCTGATTGAGTGAAAATCACGTACATATTGTCTATTTTTATGAAGATATTGCAGATAAGTATGAAGTTAACCAGGATGCTTTTATTGTTCTGGTGGTTTAAATAAATGTTTTTCAATTGTCTCTTCAGTGACCTTTCATATTTCCACTTCCTTCATTCACAATGTGACATTTTTCAGTCAATTATTTTCCAAATGTTCAAGTTGAATTCTTACTCTAAACCACATGTGGCCTCAAACTGTTTAACTTTAAAATGAGTCAGAAACTACAAACTACAACCTTTTGTGCTGATATAATAACTGTGTTTTTTGTTCTAATTAAACAGATCTATTTATACTCATTAAAATATGAATGAAAATGTTTTATTAATATCTTTTAGTAACTGACTTCAAGCAGGTATTAAGCATTGTTCTCCTTAAGCCAACATTTATGGAGTAAAATCTTTTTATTAATTCATCTATCGAATCTTAAATGTCACATTTTCATTAGAAATTAATGCCTTTTGTTAATATTTAGAGGTAGATTTATTTACTACAAAATATTGATCTGTTATTTTGTTTCATTCTTTAAGTGTCGTCATGAAACCGATCACCTTGGCCCTTGTGGTAAATTTGGCCTCTAAACCGAACTCCTTATTGGTATCAATATTTTCATTTATACTCTTTACAATACCAGAATATTCACATAACTGTTATACTTTAGTCAGTCTGAGGACACACTGAATATTAAATTGTTATGATCAGTTACTCAGTAGTTTACCAAATACTTGAAAAGAAAATACAGAGGAAGAACATTGTTCCAGCAGGGAATATTAAATAAATAGATTGATAAACCCTGAGCTTTAATATTATATAAGATCAAAATATAGTTTATGTTCCATGACTCCATCTCTACTCACCAGTTTAAGTGCTGAAGGTTGTTTAAAATGATTAATTGTACTTGCTTTGAATCTGAAATTTTATTATTTAGGTTCATTTTTTGTTAAATTATGTTTTGTTTTCTCTTTTATTTGTATAAATATAGAACTCAGTCTGTTAAGTGTTGAATGAAAAAAAGAATATTGACTTTATTAGACTGTATGCAATGTGAAGGAGGAAGAGATGATTTCTGTGGACTGCTGCTGTTTATGAATATGAAGGTTTTCCTGAGTTACTATTTGTTTTAAACAGGTTTTATTCCAGCCTCTATAATTATGTAAATCTAGTCTTTCACACCGTCTTCTATTAAACAAAAAAAAATTAATTTATTTTAAAATTAAAAGTTTCAATCTGAAATTCAATTCATATCATCAATACATTCTCTAAGCAGGAAAAATATTAAAACCATGTCAAAGAAATACATCCATTTCTCCAAATCATTGAAATAAAATAAAAAGGATAAAACCACAAAGTTTGCAACATTTTAGAAATCTAAATCTCAAAGCATTCAAAGTCATCGTTTCTTTAGAGACAATCTCTCATTAAATAAAATAGAAATATAAAAATGCCAGAATAAAATTAATTTTTTAAAAATGTCAGCTAAATATACATCTTTAAATGCTTTGTAAGCAAAACCTGCTACATTTGAGAATTTAAGTCGGTTGCAATTACTCCACTTCCAAACAGCAAGTTACTGAGAATCTTGAGGTTCACATTGTGCCATCAAACTTGCGCGAGTTCTCATGTGAACAGTTACATTTTTTTTGAGTGAATCTTTTTCTACTGAATCTACAAAATAAAAGCTTCCAACCCATGTGAATCTTTATGTGATGACTTGAACTGGATCTATGCACAAAACATTTTCCTCGCTTTTCACTAAAGGTGCACAGATTGCAAATGTGCAGACATGACATGGTGAGCTGGTCTAATAGTCAAACCTCTCAACAGAGAACAGAACAGTGGCTGAGGTCAATAACATTGGAAAATCAGATCAGCTTAACATGCATGCATCTGCTGATCACCAGTGTCCCAAAATTAAGGAAAACATATATTAATGAGCCAGCTGATAAATCAATGCAAGCTACTTCTCACCTGTGTGAATTCTGTTGTGAGAAGTTAAGGAGTGTTTTTGAGTGAAACTTTTTCCACAGATCCCACATGAGAAAGGCTTCTCCCGTGTGAGTTCTCCTTGATGATGTAAAACAGTTTCTATAAGGGAAAGCTTTTTCCACAGGTCGCACATGAGAAAGGCTTCTCACCTTGTGTGAGTCTTCATATGATGATGTAAAACAGACCTAAAAGCAAAGCTTTTTTCCACAGGTCGCACATGAGAAAGGCTTCTCACCTGTGTGAGTTCTCATGTGAGAATTTAAACTTTTTCTATAAGGGAAACATTTCCCACAAGTTACACATAAGTGGTTTCCCGTATGAATTACCATGTGAGCAGTTAAGGTGGTTTTATGAGTGAAACCTTTTCCACAAATCTCACATGAGAAAGGCTTCTCACCAGTTGAATTTATAAATTCAAATTTTTTTATAAAAATTTTTCCCAGGTCCCCATGAAAAGGTTTGAGATCTCATGTGATCAACTAAGTGAGATTTCCTCTGGAAAGTTTTTCCACAGATCTCACATGAAAAAGGCTTCTCACCCGTGTGAGATCTCATGTGAAAATTTAAACTTTTTTTATAAGTGAAACATTTCCCACAAGTTCCAAATCTCACCTGTATGAATTACCATGTGAGCAGTTAAGGTGGTTTTATCAGTGAAACCTTTTCCACAAATTTCGCATGAGAAAAGCTTCTCACCAGTGTGAATTCTCACATGAAGATTCAAACTTTTTTTATAAGTGAAACTTTTTCCACAGGTCCCACATGAGAAAGGCTTCTCACCCGTGTGAGATCTCATGTGATTAACTAACTGAGGTTTCTTCCGGAAACATTTTCCACAGGTCTCACATGAGAAATGCTTCTCACCTGTATGAATCGCCATATGAGCACGTAACTGACATGTAGACACAAAACATTTTCCACAGATTGTGCATGTGTAAGGTTTCTCACCCAAGTAAATTCTCTTGTGTCTGTTTAAAGAGTCGTTTAGATGGAAACTTTTTCCACAAGCTGGACATGCGAACGGTTTTTCACCTGTATGAATTCTCATGTGATCAGTTAAACGAGTCTTGTTAGGGTAATGTTTTCCACAGGTGGAACATTTGAAAGATTTCTTAGCCCTGTGAGTTTTCATGTTTTTTATAAAGGAATTATTTCGAGAAAAGGTTTCATCACAAATTTTACAAGAATATAGATTTTGGTTTGGTTGAGCTTTCATGTGCGTTTCTTGTTCTGAAGTCTCTGTTGAGTCTTTTTGCTCTTCGTTCACCAAAATGTCATCAGTTTCCTGTTTCAGCACAAGATGCTCTTCAACCTGACTGATGCAGAGTTGCTCCTCTTCCTCTTTGAACTGTTGAGGTTCTGGTTCCTCTTGTTCCCATATCATCTGCAGACGTTCTGGTTCCTCTTGTTCCCGTTTCATCTGCAGAGGTTCTGGTTCCTCTTGTTCCTGTATCATCTGCAGAGATTCTGGATCCTCTTGTTCCTGTATCATCTGCAGAGGTTCTGGTTCCTCTTGTTCCTGTTTTATCTGCAGAGGTTCTGGATCCTCTTGTTCCCGTTTCATCTGCAGAGGTTCTGGTTCCTCTTGTTCCTGTTTTATCTGCAGAGGTTCTGGATCCTCTTGATCAAAAGTGGAGTTTTTCTCCGGGTTGCTGAGCTCATTGAGACCCTCCTCCTCTTTGCACACACTGCATTGTGGGAGATCTGGACAAAAAGTCAAAATGTGAGGTCACACAATGAACCTTTCGCTATAATTAACAAAAACTAAAATAAAAATATTCTTCATCAGGGGGTTTGCTGTGGTAGCGCGACCCACGTTTGGAGCCCTTCAATCCTCCACCCGGCCGTCACTGGTTCGATTCCCGTACCCGACGATATTTGCTGCATGTCTTTCTTTACCACATTCCTGTCAGCCTTTTTTCATATGAGGGACATTAGAGCCCACAAAAACCCCCTGGAGGGGAAAATATATATATATCCTTCAGCAAACATTACAAAATGAAATCTCTGCCATCGTCTTTCAGAGCGATTGTTATTTACCTTATTTAGAATTAATGTCTGCATGTGGTTCATAATTTTACCAGCAATTAAACTTTAGTGCCATCAAATGTGCCAACATTTGGAAATATGCAGTCTGGATAGCTGACGTTAACTCTCCTTCAAGATTTGCTTCTCGCCAACAGGGACGTTACACCATATTCTGTGACCACTGCACATTGTGACTGTAGGAGGCGCTGTTGCAGGTTTACATCATACTTTGCTATTCTTATGGACACAGAATATGATGGCGCTTATCAAATAATGTGCCCACACTGTAACTTACATTACTAAATATTTAACCATCTCTACTAACTCTGCTTGCTAAGTAAATATCTGACCATTAGTATTATGACATTACTTTTTAGTTTAGTGAAACAGCCCTTTAAACAGCTTTCCATAGTGTTGTAGTGAAGACCACCGAAGCAGAGACCAAGTTGAGACCAAGACCAGCGCCCCGCGCCACATGACAATAAAATGTGAAATATTAGCAAAAGTGCTGATCAAATTGGTCTGAAAGATCCACATTCCCATAAAACCAAATCAATTTAACATTATCAATCCAAACTCTTTGTTCTACTTTGCTCTGTGCTACAATCCATGGAAGTGTCATGCCATCCCTAAAAGATAACGCCCTGGGCGGTTGCCCATATTGCTCATGTCAGAAACCACCACTGTCTGCACTATCAAACATAGCAATTAAGGCAATGCACTAGTGGTAAACAACGCTCCATTATGAACACAGACCAAGGAGCAACAAGCAGAAATAACCAAACACCGTGACGGTTCTCACTTTTTCTCCTGCTGCATGAAGCCAGGCAGTGCAGAACTATCACAGATCAATGAGCATGCTCTGTGTGCGCTCTGCTTTCATTTATTCACAAATTAAATAAATATCAGTATATACGATCAAATAAAATAATGACAGCTACTGCAGCTGTTTCGTACCTATCCGGTGTAAGATGATCTTCGGTATCCGGGTAAAATCCATCAGTCTGCGCTGATCGTCCATCTCTTCCTCCATCTTAACGTTGATTTCTTTCCACTCTGTGAATGTTTCTTCAGCAGGAGTTTCCTGCTGGTTGATAAACTCTCTGAGGATGAACTGAAGACATTTTCACTGAAAATACAGAAACATTTAACTAAACCGCAAATCGGTCTTCAAGAGGAAAAGTAAAGCCAGACATTTGCTCTGTTTTAATCTTCCGCGTGTTTCACTGTTGCTGTGCTGAAGAAACTGGAAGTGATTATTATTTCATCTTTAAATTTTCTGCTGAGTCATTTCTTTTAACCTCCAGTCCTGGAGGGCTGATGCCCTGCAACCTTTAGCTGAGCCTCTGCTGCACCACCTGAATAGAGTAATTAGGTCATTAAGGCTCTGCAGATCTGATCCACACCAGGAGGAGGTAATTAGGGTGATTTCATTCCAGTGTTTTGTACCTGTGGCTCATCTAAACACTGCAGGTCACCTTGAGGACTGGAGTTTGACACCTGTGGTTTAGTTAGAACAGATCAGTCTGGAGAAAACACTGATGATGTTTTGTTGTTCTTGCAATAACTAATAAAGTGCTGATTGAGTGAAAATCACGTACATATTGTCTATTTTTATAAAGATATTGCAGATAAGTATGAAGTTAACCAGGATGCTTTTATTGTTCTGGTGGTTTAAATAAATGTTTTTCAATTGTCTCTTCAGTGACCTTTCATATTTCCACTTCCTTCATTCACAATGTGACATTTTTCAGTCAATTATTTTCCAAATGTTCAAGTTGAATTCTTACTCTAAACCACATGTGGCCTCAAACTGTTTAACTTTAAAATGAGTCAGAAACTACAAACTACAACCTTTTGTGCTGATATAATAACTGTGTTTTTTGATCTAATTAAACAGATCTATTTATACTCATTAAAATATGTATGAAATGTTTTATTAATATCTTTTAGTAACTGACTTCAAGCAGGTATTAAGCATTGTTCTCCTTAAGCCAACATTTATGGAGTAAAATCTTTTTATCAATTCATCTATCGAATCTTAATTGTCACATTTTCATTAGAAATTAACGCCTTTTGTTAATATTTAGAGGTAGATTTATTTAACCTTCCTAATTTTACTTGAATAATTTATAAACTATAGTGCTGCACTTTTAGCTGCTGTTCAATCTGCTGGGTCTCTGCAACCTGGATCTCTGGTGACTCCAGTGGCTCTTTGCCTCACTTATTATATCAAACTACAAAATATTGATCGGTTGTTTGTTTCATTCTTTAAGTGTCGTCATGAAAACGATCACCTTGGCCCTTGTGGTAAATTTGGCCTCTAAACCGAACTCCTTATTGGCATCAATATTTCCAGTTATACTCTTTACAATACCAGAATATTCACATAACTGTTATACTTTAGTCAGTCTGAGGACACACTGAATATTAAATTGTTATGATCAGTTACTCAGTAGTTTACCAAATACTTCAAAAGAAAATACAGAGGAAGAACATTGTTCCAGCAGGGAATATTAAATAAATAGATTGATAAACCCTGAGCTTTAATATTCTAGAAGATCAAAATATAGTTTATGTTCCATGACTCCATCTCTACTCACCAGTTTAAGTGCTGAAGGTTGTTTAAAATAATTAATTGTACTTGCTTTGAATCTTAAATTTTTGATTTAAGTTCATTCTTTGGTAAATTATGGTTTGTTTTGTTTTCTCTTTTATTTGTATAAATATAGAACTCAGTCTGTTAAGTGTTGAATGAAAAAAAAGAATATTGACTTTATTAGACTGTATGCAATGTGAAGGAGGAAGAGATGATCTCTGTGGACTGCTGCTCTTTATGAATATGAAGGTTTTCCTGAGTTACTATTTGTTTTAAACAGGTTTTATTCCAGCCTCTATAATTATGTAAATCTAGTCTTTCACACCGTCTTCTATTAAACAAAAAAGAGAAAAAGGGTCATCATTATAATAGTTTATTTTCTAAAATTATATAAATAGTTTCAATCTGAAATTCAATTCATATCATCAATACATTCTCTAAGCAGGAAAAATATTAAAACCATGTCAAAGAAATACATCCATTTCTCCAAATCATTGAAATAAAATAAAAAGGAAGTCATCGTTTCTTTAGAGACAATCTCTAAATCTCAAACATTCAAAGTCATCGTTTCTTTAGAAACAATCTCTCATTAAATAAAATAGAAATATAAAAATGCCAGAATAAAATAATTTTTTTTAAAATGTCAGCTAAATATTCATCTTTAAATGCTTTGTAAGCAAAACCTGCTACATTTGAGAATTTAAGTCGGTTGCAATTACTCCACTTCCAAACAGCAAGTTACTGAGAATCTTGAGGTTCACATTGTGCCATCAAACCTGTGAGAGTTCTCATGTGAACAGTTACATTTTTTGAGTGAATCTTTTTCTACTGAATCTACAAAATAAAAGCTTCCAACCCGTGTGAATCTTCATGTGATGACTTGAACTGGATCAATGCACAAAACATTTTCCTCGCTTTTCACTAAAGGTGCACAGATTGCAAATGTGTAGACATGACATGGTGAGCTGGTCTAATAGTCAAACCTCTCAACGGAGAACAGAACAGTGGCTGAGGTCAATAACATTGGAAAATCAGATCAGCTTCACATGCATGCATCTGCTGATCACCAGTGTCCCAAAATTAAGGAAATCAACATATATTAATGCAAGCTACTTCTCACCTGTGTGAATTTTGTTGTGAGAAGTTAAGTAGTGTTTTTGAGTGAAACGTTTTCTACAGATCCCACATGAGAAAGGCTTCTCACCTATGTGAATTCTCATGTGACGTTTTAAACATTTTTTATAAGGGAAACTTTTCACACAAATCCCACATGAGAAAGGCTTCTCTCTTGTGTGAGTCTTCATGTGATGAAGTAAAACAGACCTAAAAGCAAAACTTTTCACAAGTTCCACAAAGAAAGGTTCTCACCGTTGATTCCATGTGAAATTAAGCTGGTTTTATAAGGGAAAACTTTTCCCACAAATCTCGCAAAGAAAGGTTTTTCACCAGTATGCTACCATGTGAACAGTTAAGCTGGTTTTATAAGTGAAAACTTTTCCACAAATCTCGCATGAGAAAGGCTTCTCACCAGTGTGAGATCTCATGTGATAAACTAAGTGAGATTTATTCAAACAATTTCTTCCACAAGTGCCACAAGTGATAACCTTCTCACCTGTGTGAAATCTCATGTGAACAGTTAAACTTTGTTTTAAATTTTTCCACAGGTCTCACATGAGAAAGGTTTCTCACCCGTGTGAACTCTGATGTGATTAACTAACTGAGATTTCCTCTGGAAACGTTTTCCACAGGTCTCACATGAGAAAGGCTTCTCACCTGTATGAATCGCCATATGAGCAAGTAACTGACATTTGGACACAAAACGTTTTCCACAGATTGTGCATGTGGAAGACTTCTCACCCAAGTAAATTCTCTTGTGTTTGTTTAAACAGTCCTTAAGATGGAAACTTTTTCCACAAGCTGGACATGTGAACGGTTTTTCACCTGTATGAATTCTCATGTGATCAGTTAAACGAGTCTTGTTAGGGTAATGTTTTCCACAGGTGGAACATTTGAAAGGTTTCTTAGCCCTGTTTTCAGTTTTCATGTGATTTATAAAAGAACTATTTCGAGAAAAGGTTTCATCACAAATTTTACAAGAATATAGATTTTGGTTTGGTTGAGCTTTCATGTGTGTTTCTTGTTCTGAAGTCTCTGTTGAGTCTTTCTGCTCTTTGTTCAAAATGTCATCAGTTTCCTGTTTCAGCACAAGATGTTCTTCATCCTGACTGATGCTGAGTTGCTCCTCTTCCTCTTTGAACTGTTGAGGTTCTGGTTCCTCTTGTTCCTGTTTTATCTGCAGAGGTTCTGGTTCCTCTTGCTCTTGTTTCATCTGCAGAGGTTCTGGATCCTCTTGTTCCTGTTTCATCTGCAGAGGTTCTGGTTCTTCTTGTTCCTGTTTTATCTGCAGAGGTTCTGGTTCCTCTTGTTCCTGTTTCATCTGCAGAGGTTCTGGTTCTTCTTGTTCCTGTTTTATCTGCAGAGGTTCTGGTTCCTCTTGTTCCTGTTTCATCTGCAGAGGTTCTGGATCCTCTTGTTCCTGTTTCATCTGCAGAGGTTCTGGTTCCTCTTGTTCCTGTTTTATCTGCAGAGGTTCTGGTTCCTCTTGTTCCCGTTTCATCTGCAGAGGTTCTGGTTCCTCTTGATCAAAAGTGGAGTTTTTCTCCGGGTTGCTGAGCTCATTGAGACCCTCCTCCTCTTTGCACACACTGCATTGTGGGAGATCTGGACAAAAAGTCAAAATGTGAGGTCACACAATGAACCTTTCGCTTTAATTAAAAACTAAAATAAAAATATTCTTCATCAGGGGGTTTGCTGTGGTAGCGCGACCCACGTTTGGAGCCCTTCAATCCTCCACCCGGCCGTCACGGGTTCGATTCCCGGACCCGACGATATTTGCTGCATGTCTTTCTTCACCACATTCCTGTCAGCCTTTTTTCATATGAGGGACATTAGAGCCCACAAAAACCCCCTGGAGGTGAAAATATATATATATATATATATATATATATATATATATATACTTCAGCAAACATTACAAAATGAAATCTCTGCCATCATCTTTCAGAGCGATTGTTATTTACCTTATTTAGAATAAACAATGTCTGCATGTGGTTCATTATTTTACCAGCAATTAAACTTTAGTGCCATCAAATGTGCCAACATTTGGAAATATGCAGTCTGGATAGCTGACGTTAACTCTCCTTCAGGATTCGCTTCTCGCCAACAGGGACGTTACACCATATTCTGTGACCACTGCACATTGTGACTGTAGGAGGCGCTGTTGCAGGTTTACATCATACTTTGCTATTCTTATGGACACAGAATATCATGGCGCTTATCAAATAATGTGCCCACACTGTAACTTACATTACTAAATATTTAACCGTCTCTACTAACTCTGCTTGCTAAGTAAATATCTTACCATTAGTATTATGACATTACTTTTTAGTTTAGTGAAACGGCCCTTTAAACAGCTTTACATAGTGTTGTAGTCAAGACCACCGAAGCAGAGACCAAGTCGAGACCAAGACCAGCGCCCCGCGCCACATGACAATAAGAGGTAAAATATTAGCAAAAGTGCTGATCAAATTGGTCTGAAAGATCCACATTCCCATAAAACCAAATCAATTTAACATATCATCAATTCAAACTCTTTGTTCTACTTTGCTCTGTGCTACAATCAATGGAAGTGTCATGCCATCCCTAAAAGATAACGCCCTGGGCGGTTGCCCATATTGCTCATGTCAGAAACCACCACTGTCTGCACTATCAAACATAGCAATTAATTCAATGCACTAGTGGTAAACAACGCTCCATTATGAACACAGACCAAGGAGCAACAAGCAGAAATAACCAAACACCGTGACGGTTCTCACTTTTTCTCCTGCTGCATGAAGCCAGGCAGCGCAGAACTATCACAGATCAATGAGCATGCTCTGTGTGCTCTGCTTTCATTTATTCACAAATTAAATAAATATCAGTATATACGATCAAATAAAATAATGACAGCTACTGCAGCTGTTTCGTACCTATCCGGTGTAAGATGACCTTCGGTATCCGGGTAAAATCCATCAGTCTGCGCTGATCGTCCATCTCTTCCTCCATCTTAACGTTCATTTCTTTCCACTCTGTGAATATTTCTTCAGCAGGAGTTTCCTGCTGGTTGATAAACTCTCTGAGGATGAACTGAAGACATTTTCACTGAAAACACGGAAACATTTAACTTAACCGCAAAACGGTCTTCAAGAGGAAAAGTAAAGCCAGACATTTGCTCTGTTTTAATCTTCCGCGTGTTTCACTGTTGCTGTGCTGAAGAAACTGGAAGTGATTATTAGTTCATCTTTAAATTTTCTGCTGAGTCATTTCTTTTAACCTCCAGTCCTGGAGGGCTGATGCCCTGCAACCTTTAGCTGAGCCTCTGCTGCACCACCTGAATAGAGTAATTAGGTCATTAAGGCTCTGCAGATCTGATCCACACCAGGAGGAGGTAATTAGAGTGATTTCATTCCAGTGTTTTGTACCTGTGGCTCATCTAAAGTATGAAGTTAACCAGGATGCTTTTATTGTTCTGGTGGTTTAAATAAATGTTTTTCAATTGTCTCTTCAGTGACCTTTCATATTTCCACTTCCTTCATTCACAATGTGACATTTTTCAGTCAATTATTTTCCAAATGTTCAAGTTGAATTCTTACTCTAAACCACATGTGGCCTCAAACTGTTTAACTTTAAAATGAGTCAGAAACTACAAACTACAACCTTTTGTGCTGATATAATAACTGTGTTTTTTGATCTAATTAAACAGATCTATTTATACTCATTAAAATATGAATGAAAATGTTTTATTAATATCTTTTAGTAACTGACTTCAAGCAGGTATTAAGCATTTTCTCCTTAAGCCAACATTTATGGAGTAAAATCTTTTTATTAATTCATCTATTGAATCTTAATTGTCACATTTTCATTAGAAATTAATGCCTTTTGTTAATATTTAGAGGTAGATTTATTTAACATTCCTAATTTTACTTCAATAAATTATAAACTATAGTGCTGCACTTTTAGCTGCTGTTCAATCTGCTGGGTCTCTGCAACCTGGATCTCTGGTGACTCCAGTGGCTCTTTGCCTCACTTATATCAAACTACAAAATATCGATCTGTTATTTTGTTTCATTCTTTAAGTGTCGTCATGAAACCGATCACCTTGGCCCTTGTGGTAAATTTGGCCTCTAAACCGAACTCCTTATTGGTATCAATATTTCCAGTTATACTCTTTACAATACCAGAATATTCACATAACTGTTATACTTTAGTCAGTCTGAGGACACACTGAATATTAAATTAAGTGTTATGATCAGTTACTCAGTAGTTTACCAAATACTTCAAAAGAAAATAGAGGAAGAACATTGTTCCAGCAGGGAATATTAAATAAATAGATTGATAAACCCTGAGCTTTAATATTCTAGAAGATCAAAATATAGTTTATGTTCCATGACTCCATCTCTACTCACCAGTTTAAGTGCTGAAGGTTGTTTAAAATAATTAATTGTACTTGCTTTGAATCTTAAATTTTTGATTTAAGTTCATTCTTTGGTAAATTATGGTTTGTTTTGTTTTCTCTTTTATTTGTATAAATATAGAACTCAGTCTGTTAAGTGTTGAATGAAAAAAAAGAATATTGACTTTATTAGACTGTATGCAATGTGAAGGAGGAAGAGATGATCTCTGTGGACTGCTGCTGTTTATGAATATGAAGGTTTTCCTGAGTTACTATTTGTTTTAAACAGGTTTTATTCCAGCCTCTATAATTATGTAAATCTAGTCTTTCACACCGTCTTCTATTAAACAAAAAAGAGAAAAAGGTCATCATTATAATAGTTTATTTTCTAAAATTACATAAATAGTTTCAATCTGAAATTCAATTCATATCATCAATACATTCTCTAAGCAGGAAAAATATTAAAACCATGTCAAAGAAATACATCCATTTCTCCAAATCATTGAAATAAAATAAAAAGGATAAAACCACAAAGTTTGCAACATTTTAGAAATCTAAATCTCAAAGCATTCAAAGTCATCGTTTCTTTAGAGACAATCTCTCATTAAATAAAATAGAAATATAAAAATGCCAGAATAAAATTAATTTTTTAAAAATGTCAGCTAAATATACATCTTTAAATGCTTTGTAAGCAAAACCTGCTACATTTAAGAATTTAAGTCGGTTGCAATTACTCCACTTCCAAACAGCAAGTTACTGAGAATCTTGAGGTTCACATTGTGCCATCAAACTTGCGCGAGTTCTCATGTGAACAGTTACATTTTTTTTGAGTGAATCTTTTTCTACTGAATCTACAAAATAAAAGCTTCCAACCCATGTGAATCTTTATGTGATGACTTGAACTGGATCTATGCACAAAACATTTTCCTCGCTTTTCACTAAAGGTGCACAGATTGCAAATGTGCAGACATGACATGGTGAGCTGGTCTAATAGTCAAACCTCTCAACAGAGAACAGAACAGTGGCTGAGGTCAATAACATTGGAAAATCAGATCAGCTTAACATGCATGCATCTGCTGATCACCAGTGTCCCAAAATTAAGGAAAACATATATTAATGAGCCAGCTGATAAATCAATGCAAGCTACTTCTCACCTGTGTGAATTCTGTTGTGAGAAGTTAAGTAGTGTTTCTGAGTGAAACATGAGAAAGGCGTCTCACCTATGTGAGATCTCCTGTGACGTTTTAAACTGTTTTTATAAGGGAAACGTTTCACACAAATCCCACATGAGAATGGCTTCTACTTGTGTGAGTCTTCATGTGAGAATTTAAACTTTTTCTATAAGGCAAAAATTTCCCACAAGTTCTACATAAGAACGGCTTCGCACCTGTGTGAATTACCATGTGAGCAGTTAAGGTGGTTTTATAAGTGAAACCTTTTTCCACAGGTCCCACATGAGAAAGGCTTCTCACCAGTGTGAATTCTCGTGTGAATATTTAAACCTTTTTTATAAGTGAAACTTTTTCCACAGGTCCCACATGCGAAAGGCTCCTCACCAGTGTGTACTCTGATGTGATTAACTAACTGAGGATTCTTCCGGAAACATTTTCCACAGGTCTCACATGAGAAAGGCTTCTCATCTGTATGAATCGCCATATGAGCAAGTAACTGACATTTGGACACAAAATCTCGTCCACAGATTGTGCATGTGTAAGGTTTCTCACCCAAGTAAATTCTCTTGTGTCTGTTTAACGAGTCCTTTAGATGGAAACTTTTTCCGTGAACGGTTTTTCACCTGTATGAATTCTCATGTGATCAGTTAAACGAGTCTTCTTAGGGTAATGTTTTCCACAGGTGGAACATTTGAAAGGTTTCTTAGCCCTGTGAGTTTTCCTGTGATTTATAAAGGAATTATTTCGAGAAAAGGTTTCATCACAAATTTTACAAGAATATAGATTTTGATTTGGTTGAGCTTTCTCTGATGCTTCTTGTTCTGAAGTCTCTGTTGAGTCATTTTGCTCTTCGTTCACCAAAATGTCATCAGTGTCCTGTTTCAGCACAAGATGCTCTTCAACCTGACTGATGCAGAGTTGCTCCTCTTCCTCTTTGAACTGTTGAGGTTCTGGTTCCTCTTGTTCCCGTATCATCTGCAGAGGTTCTGGTTCCTCTTGTTCCCGTATCATCTGTAGACGTTCTGGTTCCTCTTGTTCCTGTCTCATCTGCAGACGTTCTGTTCCTCTTGATCAAAAGTGGAGTTTTTCTCCGGGTTGCTGAGCTGTTCCTGTTTCATCTGCAGAGGTTCTGGTTCCTCTTGATCAAAAGTGGAGTTTTTCTCCGGGTTGCTGAGCTCATTGAGACCCTCCTCCTCTTTGCACACACTGCATTGTGGGAGATCTGGACAAAAAGTCAAAATGTGAGGTCACACAATGAACCTTTCACTGTAATTAAAAACTAAAATAAAAATATTCTTCATCAGGGGGTTTGCTATGGTAGCGCGACCCACGTTTGAAAGCCTTCAATCATCCACCCGGCCGTCACTGGTTCGATATATATATACTTCAGCAAACATTACAAAATGAAATCTCTGCCATCATCTTTCAGAGCGATTGTTATTTACCTTATTTAGAATAAACAATGTCTGCATGTGGTTCATAATTTTACCAGCAGTTAAACTTTAGTGCCATCAAATGTGCCAACATTTGGAAATATGCAGTCTGGCTAGCTGACGTTAACTCTCCTTCAAGATTCGCTTCTCGCCAACAGGGACGTTACACCATATTCTGTGACCACTGCACATTGTGACTGTAGGAGGCGCTGTTGCAGGTTTACATCATACTTTGCTATTCTTATGGACACAGAATATCATGGCGCTTATCAAATAATGTGCCCACACTGTAACTTACATTACTAAATATTTAACCGTCTCTACTAACTCTGCTTGCTAAGTAAATATCTGACCATTAGTATTATGACATTACTTTTTAGTTTAGTGAAACGGCCCTTTAAACAGCTTTACATAGTGTTGTAGTCAAGACCACCGAAGCAGAGACCAAGTCGAGACCAAGACCAGCGCCCCGCGCCACATGACAATAAAATGTAAAATATTAGCAAAAGTGCTTATCAAATTGGTCTGAAAGATCCACATTCCCATAAAACCAAATCAATTTAACATTATCAATTCAAACTCTTTGTTCTACTTTGCTCTGTGCTACAATCAATGGAAGTGTCATGCCATCCCTAAAAGATAACGCCCTGGGCGGTTGCCCATATTGCTCATGTCAGAAACCACCACTGTCTGCACTATCAAACATAGCAATTAAGGCAATGCACTAGTGGTAAACAACGCTCCATTATGAACACAGACCAAGGAGCAACAAGCAGAAATAACCAAACACCGTGACGGTTCTCACTTTTTCTCCTGCTGCATGAAGCCAGGCAGCGCAGAACTATCACAGATCAATGAGCATGCTCTGTGTGCTCTGCTTTCATTTATTCACGAATTAAATAAATATCAGTATATACGATCAAATAAAATAATGACAGCTACTGCAGCTGTTTCGTACCTATCCGGTGTAAGATGACCTTTGGTATCCGGGTAAAATCCATCAGTCTGCGCTGATCGTCCATCTCTTCCTCCATCTTAACGTTGATTTCTTTCCACTCTGTGAATGTTTCTTCAGCAGGAGTTTCCTGCTGGTTGATAAACTCTCTGAGGATGAACTGAAGACATTTTCACTGAAAATACAGAAACATTAAATTAAACTGTAAAACGGTCTTCAAGAGGAAAAGTAAAGCCAGACATTTGCTCTGTTTTAATCTTCCGCGTGTTTCACTGTTGCTGTGCTGAAGAAACTGGAAGTGATTATTATTTCATCTTTAAATTTTCTGCTGAGTCATTTCTTTTAACCTCCAGTCCTGGAGGGCTGATGCCCTGCAACCTTTAGCTGAGCCTCTGCTGCACCACCTGAATAGAGTAATTAGGTCATTAAGGCTCTGCAGATCTGATCCACACCAGGAGGAGGTAATTAGGGTGATTTCATTCCAGTGTTTTGTACCTGTGGCTCATCTAAAGTATGAAGTTAACCAGGATGCTTTTATTGTTCTGGTGGTTTAAATAAATGTTTTTCAATTGTCTCTTCAGTGACCTTTCATATTTCCACTTCCTTCATTCACAATGTGACATTTTTCAGTCAATTATTTTCCAAATGTTCAAGTTGAATTCTTACTCTAAACCACATGTGGCCTCAAACTGTTTAACTTTAAAATGAGTCAGAAACTACAAACTACAACCTTTTGTGCTGATATAATAACCGTGTGTTTTGTTCTAATTAAACAGATCTATTTATACTCATTAAAATATGAATGAAAATGTTTTATTAATATCTTTCAGTAACTGACTTCAAGCAGGTATTAAGCATTGTTCTCCTTAAGCCAACATTTATGGAGTAAAATCTTTTTATTAATTCATCTATTGAATCTTAATTGTCACATTTTCTTTAGAAATTAATGGCTTGTTAATATTTAGAGGTAGATTTATTTAACCTTCCTAATTTTACTTCAATAAATTATAAACTATAGTGCTGCACTTTTAGCTGCTGTTCAATCTGCTGGGTCTCTGCAACCTGGATCTCTGGTGACTCCAGTGGCTCATTGCCTCACTTATTATATCAAACTACAAAATATTGATCTGTTATTTTGTTTCATTCAACAAGTGTCGTCATGAAACCGATCACCTTGGCCCTTGTGGTAAATTTGGCCTCTAAACCGAACTCCTTATTGGTATCAATATTTCCAGTTATACTCTTTACAATACCAGAATATTCACATAACTGTTATACTTTAGTCAGTCTGAGGACACACTGAATATTAAATTAAGTGTTATGATCAGTTACTCAGTAATTTACCAAATACTTCAAAAGAAAATACAGAGGAAGAACATTGTTCCAGCAGGGAATATTAAATAAATAGAATGATAAACCCTGAGCTTTAATTTATATAATATCAAAATATAGTTTATGTTCCATGACTCCATCTCTACTCACCAGTTTAAGTACTGGTTATTGTACCAGAAATACAAGGTTTTAAAACAAACATTTTAAAACAGTGTAGGAGTAATTATTGTGTTGTAATGAATTGAGAAAATAAAATAAATTAACATTTCAATAATATTTTAATGTAATAACTAACACTGTATGTTAAAATTGTTGATTTAAAGCGGAACTTATGAATCATTCACAGTTTCTTCAGTACAGCTAAAGTGAAACACGGGGAAGATTTCTCAATATTTTTGTTATTTTATAAATTACCTTAGGAAACGAAATTGATAGAAAGGATATAAGCATGTAAGTTTTATTAATAATAATAATTTTTTGGGTGGGGTAGAATATATATATGTAGCGTCCCATTCCACACTCCATTCCAGTAGATGGCAGTAATTCACATCAATAAGTTACTTGCCAACTGCCATGAAAATAATAAAAAAAAAAAAAGAAAGAAGATAAAAGTACAGCACGCGGGCTAGCATTAGCTTTTCCTTTGTTAGAAGATAATTTGAAGACGGATTTGGTGTTTTCGGGAAATAGTTTCCGTGTTTTCAGTGAAAATGTCTTCAGTTCAGCCTCAGAGAGTTTGCCAGTTGAAGGGCACATCAGGGTTTCAGTGTGCAGGTTAAGATTGTGCAAAAATGTGAGACCTGGGACAGTACGCCTATGTGTTGTAACTTCGACATCCACAATGGGGGGGTTGGCCACTGTTGAGGCGTTTGTGCTAATAAAAAACACAAATACAATAAAAAATTAATATATTTTTAAAATGTACACTAAAAGTATTAACAATTTCCACAAATTGTTAATATTTTAACAATATTAACAATTTAATATTGCCTCCATTTTTAAAGAGACATGATTTTATTTAAGAGAGTCCTTAAACGCTGCAACATCACAAAAGCCCAATTTTTGTACCAATATGTTCATAGCTTCATTTAAGATTAGAAATTTGTCTTACATTTGTAACATTTTGTTTTACTTTCCTCAGTTAGTTTGTAACGATTCTTTTTTATTTCTTGTTTTATCTGCTCAGTTTATCATAACAAACTCTTTTTATTACTGATGTTTGCCTTGTCATACTATTTTCTTTGCATTGTCTATAAAGACGGAAAAAATCCATAAAACATTGCCAGAAATCTTCCTTTTAACTGAAAACGCCACATGCAGTAATGAAGATGGGCGGATGTGGAGAATGTGGGACGGTCTACAAACTCAAACCCTTCAATACGAACATAAACATGAAGAGGAAGGGCGAGGCCTGGGACAGAGCCTTTGTTTCTGTAGAAGTTTGTTAGAAAACAGGTTTGGTGTTTTCGGTAAATATTTCTGTGTTTTCAGTGAAAATGTCTTCAGTTCAGCCTCAGAGAGAGTTTATCAACCATCAGGAAACTCCTGCTGAAGAAACATTCACAGAGTGGAAAGAAATCAACGTTAAGATGGAGGAAGAGATGGACGATCAGCGCAGACTGATGGATTTTACCCGGATACCGAAGATCATCTTACACCGGATAGGTAAGAAACAACTTCACGGTTTACTCAGACGTATGAAGTTTTGAGAAAACGGGAAACGTCTCCTTCTGGTGCGACTGTCAGAGTGGAGGCTGTTGCAAAATAATATTTAGTGGAGGACATTAAAACGGGAGAGTTGATAGGTACAGATAGACTGAGTAAAGTTGTAAAAATATTAGTATATAAACTGAAATGTGGCTAATATCACACAAATCATCACACTGTCTGCTTTATTTGGGCCAACGTTGGAGGGTTCTGGGCTTTGCACAAATAATAATCTCAATATTCTCACAGAAACCCCCAACTCTCACAGAGAGCAAATCTGTCTGCGTGTGAGGCGTCCTCAGCCAGTTCACTTCCTTATTTGGTTGACGCAGATTTCTTGGTTCGCCATTTCCTGCAATCTTATCAGAGTTTCCTGGAATTGTCTACAGCTGGGACCTTTCAACATTTGGCTGGAAACGTGTTTACAATAGTTTAGTGATTGTTATTCTCCCTCTCTCCAAATCTGAATTCCTTCCTCACTTCAAGGTCAGAGAGACCCAGACCATTACAGGACATTTCCTTCTGCTTTACTTTAGTGCAAACCAGCCAAACAACTTAATGATGAACACTTAACATAATATTATTCTTTCTTTCTTTCTTTCTTTCTTTGTGTGTGTGTGTGTATGTGATTGTGCATAAAGGTCTCATGGTGAAACTCAAGGTTTATTCCCAATAAACCTCACTGTTCAACAGTAAAACCAAAATCCTTCATTGGGGAGAGTCTGCTATAACAACAATCACCCACTGTTACCAATTCTGCTGCGACTTGAAGGAAGACAATAGACTGAGATTTATTTGTGCTTTTGAACGTTTGAGTTCAGTGTGTGTGAGTGGAGCAATGTCTGACAAAATCAAAAGTTAAGATTAAAATACAATTTAGTGCTTCATGTTAGGCATTTTATGTCACTCTTTAATGTGATATATAACTTGTAGCTGCATGGAGGAAGAAAACATTTTGTAATATTAGTCAGGAAGCCACAAGATTAAGCTATCGTCATCTTGTTTGCTCACCTGGAGATCCATAATATCATATTTTGATTCATATCTAATTCCATTCTGGTCAAAAGAAGCTCATTGGTTAAGTTAATGTTCATTCTTTTAAGATTATAATTTTAGAATAGCCCAAGAAAATCCTGTTTTGATACAGTGAGGTCAAAGTGAAGGATTTCTTGTTTGATTGACATTTAAAACCTTCTGTTTTGTCTTTTTGTCCAGATCTCCCACATTGTCGTGTGTGTGAAGATGAGGAGTTTCTCAATGAAACAGAACCACAGAGGAACCAACTCATCTTTCATGGCTCTGAAGAAACTGAGAACCAGGATCAGGAAGGAAGCAATTCTGAAGACCCAGGAAAAAAGAAAAAGGAAGAACAGAAACAAAAGGAGAAATATGAGAAAACCAAACAGCAGGAGGGCAGAACTGACACTGAAAATGCTCACCGAGGGCAAAAATTATATTCTTGTAAATTTTGTGATAAAACCTTTTCTTATAACTATTACTTTTTGAGACACATAATAACTCACACAGGAGTGAAACCTTTCACTTGTTCAACCTGTGGGAAAAGTTACAGACAAAAACATAGTTTAATTTGTCACATGAGAACTCACACAGGTGACAAACTGGCCATATGTGTGACCTGTGGAAGAGGTTTCCATGACACCAACTATTTAAAGAGACACGTTAGAATTCATACCGGTGAGAAGCCTTTTTCTTGTGGGACCTGTGGGAAACGTTTCTATCTTAAAAGGCCAATTAAATGTACATATGAGAATTCACACAGGTGAGAAGCCTTTTTCTTGTGGAAATTGTGGAAAAAGTTTTGTCCGCGAACGACAATTAAATGTACATATAAGAATTCACACCTGTGTGGAGCCTTTCTCTTGTGGGACTTGTGGAAAAAGTTTCAGACAAAAAGGAGATTTAATTCGTCACATGAGAATTCACACAGGTGAGAAGCCTTTCTCTTGTGGAACATGTGGAAAAGGTTTCATCCGTAAAGGCCAATTAAATGAACATATGAGAATTCACACCTGTGTGGAGCCTTTCTCTTGTGAGATTTGTGGAAAAAGCTTCAACCAAAAAGACACTTTAAAAGTTCATATGAGAATTCACACAGGTGAGAAGCCTTTCTCTTGCATAACCTGTGGAAAAAGCTACAGAAGGAAAAGAACTTTAATTTGTCACATGATGATTCACACGGGTGAAAAGCCTTTCTCTTGTGGGACCTGTGGAAAAGGTTTCATCCATAAAATCCAATTAAATGTACATATGAGAAATCACACAGGTGAGAATCCTTTCTCTTGTGGGATTTGTGGAAAAAGTGTCACTCAAAAACACACTTTAAAAGTTCATATGAGAATTCACACAGGCGAGAAGCCATTCTCTTGTGGGACTTGTGGAAAGAGTTTTCGAAGCAAAAAAATTACAAAGTCACATGAAGATTCACACTGGTGAAAACCCTTTTTCTTGTGTAAATTGTGGAAAAAGCTTTCGAAGCAAATATAAATTAAATTGTCACATGAGAATTCACACAGGTGAGAAGCCTTTCTCATGTGTGACATGTGGAAAACGTTTTCGGACGAAGTGTGATTTACAGAGACACATGAGAATTCACACAGATGAAAAGCCTTTCTCATGTGAGACCTGTGGAAAGAGTTTCATGTGGAAACCACGATTACTTGATCACTTGAGAATTCACTCAGGTGAGAAGCCTTTCTCTTGTGGAACCTGTGGGAAAAGCTACAGAACCAAAAGAGATTTAATTTGTCACATGGTGATTCACCAGGTGAAAAGCCCTTTTCTTGTGGAAGTTGTGGAAAAGGCTATCGAAGCAAATCTTCTTTAAATCGTCACATGAGAATTCACACAGGTGAGAAGCCTATCTCATGAACAAGCTGATAAATGTTTTTTTTTTTCTAGAAAAGGCAAATAACTTAACACATGAGGACTCACACAGGTAGAAAACCTTTTTCTTGTGTGACTCGTGGAGAAATCTTCCGCAGCAAATTTTGTTTCGTCACATGATGATTCACAAGTGAGGATCCTGTCTTATGTGTGACATGTGGAAAAAGTTTATTAACTCAAAAAATTAAGTTTAACTGTTCATATAGGAATGGTATAATGTGAACCTCAAGTATCAAGTAGTTTAATCCTTCCATGGAACTTTTTCATTTTATTTTAAGTGAGCTATTAATCTACTAGCGTCCTTTAAGTAACGTACTGTGTATTTTTAAAAGTTATATTTGTAGTGTTCCAATACATTGGAATATTTTTAGTTTTAGGTTGAAACTTTTGTAGTCC
This sequence comes from Poeciliopsis gracilis, assembly GCA_911649635.1. Classification (NCBI taxonomy): domain Eukaryota; kingdom Metazoa; phylum Chordata; class Actinopteri; order Cyprinodontiformes; family Poeciliidae; genus Poeciliopsis; species Poeciliopsis gracilis. Next base: position 135,402 of record CAJVRI010001536.1, read on the forward strand.
TTGTGTGTTTATTTTTTTCTTGTACTTATACTTTGTTTTATTTTCATGATTACTGTATGCACCGGTGTTGTCACAGACAAATTTTGCTGCAGCAATGATGTTTCCTGTATTTGAATCTGAATATACACAATGATATACATTGGATGCAGAGGCGTCTCAGTAATATGTACAACATACACAAGACTAATAGCATGAAGATACGGTCCTATACATTGTGGTGCAAACATCAAATGGACAATATCTGACAAAATACCAGCCGTGAAGTATACACATCCTTATTTCTGTGTTATATGTTTTTCTCATGGTTTGATGTTATGTTCTAATTTTAAATTTCATGTTTCCTTTAACTGTAATAGGAAAATCATTTTTCAACAGAAACAGAAACAGTCATCTATGTGTAATTAATGCAAGTAATGTGTTAGGCTTAGACATAAAGATGATGAGATAAATGGGATTTCAAAGTGATTTCCTCTCCTGTTCTCACTACTTGTCTCTTCAGTGACCTTTCATGTTTTCACCTCATTGTAAGGCAGCATGGGTCTTTTATCACAATACAATGAATTATTATCAAGTCAAAAGAACAAATTGCTGTGTTCCTCTAAAATATATATAATCATTCACTGTTTAATTTTACAGCTGAATCTCAACCTAAACAACTATAACTTGATATAAAAATATTACACTGTTTTACAAACTAAAAATATCATATTCAAAAAATTTTATAATACATTCCAACATGGTTCTTTTGTTTAGATTCTGCAACAGGAAACCAGGTTCATAAGAGTATATTGATATTTGAAAAATAAACCGAAGAAGAAGCTACCCGCTTGCTGTCTACTGATGTGAGAGAAAAAAATGGACAAATTTTTAGTAAACGTGCTCATCCTCTTCACTTTAACCTATCTCTGCGAATGTGGGTTTTCCGCACTCGCATTGATAAAAAGCAAATACCTTTCAAGGCTGCTGGTTGAAGATGATCTGCGGTTAAACCGCTCCACAGTGCAACTCCGCATTAACCGGATTTGCGCATCAACAGCACAAGCACATTATCCCCACTAAAACTAAGGTGAGCTGAACAGTAATGTTGCCAATGTGTTGCCATGTTGCCAATTGAGTTAATATCATAAATAAAATGAGTTACACATGATTCAGGACCGTGATAGAAAAAGAAAGGGTGCATAGCTTGTAAAACAAAGTCTAATATTATATCAGGTTGTCCTTTTGTAAGTAGTCATTTATTTTTGAATAGTGAATTACTACATATATATTTAGAAAAAGAGATTTGCTGTTTTTACATTTTTTAAAATATTCTTATAATACAAGAGATTTCTGGTTTGCTTTTGTGTCACATGACAGTGTTGCAGATCGTCTGCAGTGTTATCTCTGGATACAGTAACTGAAAGTTTGTCTTTGCAACACAAAGACAAACAACCACACACTCACACCTAAGGAGAATCTGGAAAGCCCAATCAGCCTGACAGTCATGTTTTTGGACTGTGGGAGGAAACCGGAGTACTCAGAGAGAACCCACCATGCACAGGGAGAACATGCAAACTCCCTGCAGAAAGACCCCAGGCCGGGAATCGAACCCAGGACCTTCTTGCTGCAAGGCAACAGCGCTACCCACTGCGCCACTGTGCAGCCCTCGGCCCATCTAGTTTCTCATAATGCAGAATTAATAACTAATGAAAACATTACATTTGAGATTAGAATAAATCAGTTATGAAAAATACTTTAATTTTGTAAAATTTAATGAACATGACCTTTTTTAAAATGTCTTGAATTTTAATGTTAAATTTCAATTTGTGTAAAACTCATGTTTTACTGTTATTGCAAGGATCTTTAGATGCTTTACTTAAAGCTGACATTTAATAATATGGCAAAAGTTACTGACAATGACAATCATTGAATAATCCATCAATATTTATTATAAACTTTGTTTATTAAAAAGCACATTCTGCCCAAAATACTGATACATTTTTTACATTCCTTTTTAATAATAAACTTTGCTTTTCATACCAAAGTAAAACAATGACAAAAATATGGGAAAATATAAATCTGTTTGTGGTTAGCTCCAAATCAAAACCTGACCAGATCAAAATTATTTTTGAGATATTATTCAAACAAACATTATACCATGAGAGATGAGTTGGTTCCTCTGTGGTTCTGTTTCATTGTGGATTCTTTGCACATTTAGAGGATTCACCAAAATGTCATCAGTCTCCTGTTTCAGCACAAGATGCTCTTCATCCTGACTGATGCAGAGTTGCTTCTCTTCCTCTTTCAACTCTTGATGTTCTGGTTCTTCTTTATCTGAAGTGGACTTCCTCTCCTGGATGCTTAATTTATTTACATCCTCCTCCTCTTTACACACCCAGCATTGTGGCAGATCTGGACAGAAACACAAAATAAAAGCTTTTAAATGTGAGTAAAAGAATGAGTCCTTCATTTTAATCACTTAAAGCCTTTTCAAGAGATCCAAACACTAAAATTACAAATTCATAAGTATAAAACTTAACTTTTTACACTGTAGTTTTTCTGATTGGAAGGGATCAAGAAATCAGTCCGAACATACTATGGATCTCCAGGCGAGAAAACAAGATGCTGATAATTAAATCTAGTGGCTACAACCACAAAAATAGTGCAAACAGCAACTTGATGTATTCCTGTTATAGAACCTTAGAGACTTAAATGTAGTTCTACACTGAAAACATTTAAAGCAGAGAGCAGCTTGGGTTCTAAAGCACATTAAAAAAGAAAATGAGCATTTTAAACCCTGTTGATGGTTTTGGTTTCATTTCTTCATTCCGATCCTCATTTGCATCAACATCTGTTCTTTATTACTGTAGCAGCAAAATTTAAAGTTGTAAGCAACCTCAAACGGTTCATTCGCCTCAACAACTCTCTGGGGTACGTTGCAATTGCAAACCCGTCGGCGCTTTGCATTCCAATCAATTCTGCATATCACCACCAAACAATGCATTGAGAAAGACTCTGTATTATGTTCAGCCAGTCAGGCTCAGTTGAGCTCAGTTGATAAGTATTCAAAGTTTTGGCAGAAACCAAACCTTCTTGACAGAAGTTAAAGCCAATTCCTGTTTGGTGGCATAGGAGTAATTAGGGATAATCAAAGTCAGGTTGCCAAAAAGAGAGAGAGAGAAAAAGAGAGAGAAAGAAAAAAGCAAGTGTCAAATTTTCAGTTTTCTCCAAGAGAGGTGGCTAGTCTGCAGGGTTTCCCCCAGACAACTTGCTAAGCCCGGTGGTCGGGGCGCCGAGGCGGTCCTCCGTGTTTTTGTATTTAAAGATGTTAAGAAGAGAAGAAAGGTAAAAATATTACTGGGTAATTATATGTTCCTGGAAAACGTTGCCAGTGAAACGACATTTAAACCCACAACTAGTCTTAAAAAAAACCCCCAAACTAATACAATTAAAATTAATATAAATTATTTTCACTTCTGTTTAATACAAAGTAGGTCAGCAGCTCCATAAGGTTCCCAGGACTTCAGGGCCCCATAAAAGCTAATATTTTAACACAAAACACAAAATCATAAATGTAACATTTGTTTATCCAGATCATCAATGTTGCTGAATTTGATTTAATGTTATCAGCATACATAAATTAAATCATTTCAAATTGTAAAACATTTATATGTAAGATATTAGGGATCTGGCAAGTTTACTTTGTAAAAGTTCAAAGAACAATATTCAATAATTTCAAACATTCATATGCTGAATTATGTTTAAACAGTCATGTTCAATATCATGGAATATTAAGTCTATTTCAGTGGCGCAGTCAGTTCTGTGAGTGAACATGATTTTTAAGCACATCATTAAAATTTACCAGCTTTAATATATATATGTCTTTTTTATAGATAGTATGAAGTTAACCAGGATGCTTTTATTGTTCTGGTGGTTTAAATAAATGTTTTTCAATTGTCTCTTCAGTGACCTTTCATATTTCCACTTCCTTCATTCACAATGTGACATTTTTCAGTCAATTATTTTCCAAATGTTCAAGTTGAATTCTTACTCTAAACCACATGTGGCCTCAAACTGTTTAACTTTAAAATGAGTCAGAAACTACAAACTACAACCTTTTGTGCTGATATAATAACTGTTTTTTGTTCTAATTAAACAGATCTATTTATACTCTTTAAAATATGAATGAAAATGTTTTATTAAAATCTTTTAGTAACTGACTTCAAGCAGGTATTAAGCATTTTCTCCTTAAGCCAACATTTATGGAGTAAAATCTTTTTATTAATTCATCTATCGAATCTTAAATGTCACATTTTCATTAGAAATTAATGCCTTTTGTTAATATTTAGAGGTAGATTTATTTAACCTTCCTAATTTTACTTGAATAAATTATAAACTATAGTGCTGCACTTTTAGCTGCTGTTCAATCTGCTGGGTCTCTGCAACCTGGATCTCTGGTGACTCCAGTGGCTCTTTGCCTCACTTATTATATCAAACTACAAAATATTGATCGGTTATTTTGTTTCATTCTTTAAGTGTCGTCATGAAACCGATCACCTTGGCCCTTGTGGTAAATTTGGCCTCTAAACCAAACTCCTTATTGGTATCAATATTTTCAGTAATACTCTTTATAATACCAGAATATTCACATAACTGTTATACTTTAGTCAGTCTGAGGACACACTGAATATTAAATTAAGTGTTATGATCAGTTACTCAGTAGTTTACCAAATACTTCAAAAGAAAATACAGAGGAAGAACATTGTTCCAGCAGGGAATATTAAATGGATTGATAAACCCTGAGCTTTAATATTATAGAAGATCAAAATATAGTTTATGTTCCATGACTCCATCTCTACTCACCAGTTTAAGTGCTGAAGGTTGTTTAAAATAATTAATTGTACTTGCTTTGAAACTTAAATTTTTGATTTAAGTTCATTCTTTGTTAAATTATGTTTTGTTTTCTCTTTTATTTGTATAAATATAGAACTCAGTCTGTTAAGTGTTGAATGAAAAAAAGAATATTGACTTTATTAGACTGTATGTAATGTGAAGGAGGAAGAGATGATCTCTGTGGACTGCTGCTGTTTATGAATATGAAGGTTTTCCTGAGTTACTATTTGTTTTAAACAGGTTTTATTCCAGCCTCTATAATTATATAAATCTAGTCTTTCACACCGTCTTCTATTAAACAAAAAAGAGAAAAAGGTCATCATTATAATAGTTTATTTTCTAAAATTACATAAATAGTTTCAATCTGAAATTCGATTCATATCATCAATACATTCTCTAAGGAGGAAAAATATTGAAATCATGTCAAAGAAATACATCCATTTCTCCAAATCATTGAAATAAAATAAATAAGTAAAAAGGATAAAACCAAAGTTTGCAACATTTTAAAAGTCTAAATCTCAAAGCATTCAAAGTCATCGTTTCTTTAGAGACAATCTCTCATTAAATAAAATAGAAATATTAAAATGCCAGAATAAAATCCAAGTCGGTTGCAATTACTCCACTTTCAAACAGCAAGTTACTGAGAATCTTGAGGTTCGCACAGAATTCAACTTGAACATTTGGAAAATAATTGACTGAAAAAATGTCACGTTGTGAATGAAGGAAGTGAAAACATGAAAGGTCACTGAATAGACAATTAAAAAAAAAAAAAAAAACCCCATTCATTTAAACCACCAGAACAATAAAAGCAATCTGGTGAACATTTGTTTTGAGTGAACCTTTTTCTACTGAATCTACAAAATAAAAGCTTCCAACCCATGTGAATCTTCATGTGATGACTTGAACTGGATCTATGCACAAAACATTTTCATCGCTTTTCACTAAAGGTGCACAGATTGCAAATGTGTAGACATGACATGGTGAGCCTGTCTAATAGTCAAACCTCTCAACGGAGAACAGAACAGTGGCTGAGATCAATAACATTGGAAAACCAGATCAGTTTCAGATGCATGCATCTGCTGATCACCAGTGTCCCAAAATTAAGGAAATCAACATATATTAATGCAAGCTACTTCTCACCTGTGTGAATTTTGTTGTGAGAAGTTAAGTTGTGTTTTTCAGTGAAACTTTTTCCACAGATCCCACATGAGAAAGGCTTCTCACCAGTGTGAGTTCTCCTGTGACGTTTTAAACTGTTTTTATAAGGGAAACTTTTCCCACAAATCCCACATGAGAAAGGCTTCTCCTTTGTGTGAGTCTTCATGTGATGAAGAAAAACAGACTTAAAAGCAAAACTTTTTCCACAGGTTGCACATAAAAAAGGCTTCTCACCCGTGTGAACTCTGATATGATCAACTAACTGAGATTTCCTCTTGAAACTTTTTCCACAGGCAAGTAAACTGTGTGAGTTCTCATGTGAGAATCTAAACTTTTTTCAAAAGAGAAACATTTCCCACAAGTTCCACATAAGAACGGCTTCTCACCGGTATGAATTGCCATGTGAGCAGTTAAGTTGATTTTACGAATGAAACCTTTTCCACAAATCTCGCATGAGAAAGGCTTCTCACCACTGTGAATTCTCATATGAAGATTTAAACTTCTTTTATAAGCGAAATATTTTCCACAGACCCCACATGGGAAAGGCTTCTCAGTCGTGTGAGATCTCATGTGATAAACTAAGTGAGATTTATTCAAACAATTTCTTCCACAAGTGCCACAAGTAATAACCTTCTCACCTGTGTGAAATCTCATGTGAACAGTTAAACTTTGTTTTTGAGTGAAACTTTTTCCACATGTCTCACATGTGAAAGGTTTCTCACCAAAAACTAACTGAGGTTTCCTCCGGAAACTTTTTCCACAGGTCTCACAAGAGAAAGGCTTCTCACCTGTATGAATCTCAATATGAGCAAGTAACTGAGATTTAGACACAAAACTTTTTCCACAGGTTGTGCATGTGTAAGGTTTCTCACCTGAGTGAATTCTCTTGTGTTTGTTTAAAGAGTCGTTTAGATGGAAACTTTTTCCACAAGCTGCACATGTGAACGGTTTTTCACCTGTATGAATTCTCATGTGACCAATTAAACGACTCTTGTTAGGGTAATGTTTTCCACAGGTGGAACATTTGAAAGGTTTCTTAGCCTTGTGAGATCTCATGTGATTGATCAAGGAATTTTTCCGAGAAAAGGTTTTATCACAAATTTTACAAGAATATAGATTTTGGTTTGGTTGAGCTTTCATGTGCGTTTCTTGTTCTGAAGTCTCTGTTGAGTCTTTCTGCTCTTCGTTCACCAAAATGTCATCAGTTTCCTGTTTCAGCACAAGATGCTCTTCAACCTGACTGATGCAGAGTTGCTCCTCTTCCTCTTTGAACTGTTGAGGTTCTGGTTCCTCTTGTTCCCGTATCATCTGCAGAGGTTCTGGTTCCTCTTGTTCCCGTTTTATCTGCAGAGGTTCTGGATCCTCTTGTTCCTGTTTTATCTGCAGAGGTTCTGGATCCTCTTGTTCCCGTATCATCTGCAGAGGTTCTGGATCCTCTTGTTCCTGTTTTATCTGCAGAGGTTCTGGTTCCTCTTGTTCCCGTATCATCTGCAGAGGTTCTGGTTCCTCTTGTTCCCGTATCATCTGCAGAGGTTCTGGTTCCTCTTCTTCCTGTATCATCTGCAGAGGTTCTGGTTCCTCTTGTTCCTGTTTTATCTGCAGAGGTTCTGGATCCTCTTGTTCCTGTTTCATCTGCAGAGGTTCTGGATCCTCTTGTTCCTGTTTTATCTGCAGAGGTTCTGGATCCTCTTCTTCCTGTATCATCTGCAGAGGTTCTGGTTCCTCTTGTTCCTGTTTTATCTGCAGAGGTTCTGGTTCCTCTTGATCAAAAGTGGAGTTTTTCTCCGGGTTGCTGAGCTCATTGAGACCCTCCTCCTCTTTGCACACACTGGATTGTGGGAGATCTGGACAAAAAGTCAAAATGTGAGGTCACACAATGAACCTTTCGCTATAATTAACAAAAACTAAAATAAAAATATTCTTCATCAGGGGGTTTGCTGTGGTAGCGCGACCCACGTTTGGAGCCCTTCAATCCTCCACCCGGCCGTCACGGGTTCGATTCCCGGACCCGACGATATTTGCTGCATGTCTTTCTTTACCACATTCCTGTCAGCCTTTTTTCATATGAGGGACATTAGAGTCCACAAAAAACCCCTTGGAGGGGAAATATATATATATATATATATATATATCCTTCAGCAAACATTTCAAAATGAAATCTCTGCCATCATCTTTCAGAGCGATTGTTATTTACCTTATTTAGAATTAATGTCTGCATGTGGTTCATAATTTTACCAGCAATTAAACTTTAGTGCCATCAAATGTGCCAACATTTGGAAATATGCAGTCTGGATAGCTGACGTTAACTCCTTCAAGATTCGCTTCTCGCCAACAGGGACGTTACACCATATTCTGTGACCACTGCACATTGTGACTGTAGGAGGCGCTGTTGCAGGTTTACATCATACTTTGCTATTCTTATGGACACAGAATATGATGGCGCTTATCAAATAATGTGCCCACACTGTAACTTACATTACTAAATATTTAACCGTCTCTACTAACTCTGCTTGCTAAGTAAATATCTTACCATTAGTATTATGACATTACTTTTTAGTTTAGTGAAACGGCCCTTTAAACAGCTTTACATAGTGTTGTAGTCAAGACCACCGAAGCAGAGACCAAGTCGAGACCAAGACCAGCGCCACATGACAATAAAATGTGAAATATTAGCAAAAGTGCTGATCAAATTGGTCTGAAAGATCCACATTCCCATAAAACCAAATCAATTTAACCAATATCATCAATCCAAACTCTTTGTTCTACTTTGCTCTGTGCTACAATCCATGGAAGTGTCATGCCATCCCTAAAAGATAACGCCCTGGGCGGTTGCCCATATTGCTCATGTCAGAAACCACCACTGTCTGCACTATCAAACATAGCAATTAAGGCAATGCACTAGTGGTAAACAACGCTCCATTATGAACACAGACCAAGGAGCAACAAGCAGAAATAACCAAACACCGTGACGGTTCTCACTTTTTCTCCTGCTGCATGAAGCCAGGCAGCGCAGAACTATCACAGATCAATGAGCATGCTCTGTGTGCTCTGCTTTCATTTATTCACAAATTAAATAAATATCAGTATATACGATCAAGTAAAATAATGACAGCTACTGCAGCTGTTTCGTACCTATGCGGTGTAAGATGACCTTTGGTATCCGGGTAAAATCCACCAGTCTGCGCTGATCGTCCATCTCTTCCTCCATCTTAACGTTGATTTCTTTCCACTCTGTGAATGTTTCTTCAGCAGGAGTTTCCTGCTGGTTGATAAACTCTCTGAGGCTGAACTGAAGACATTTTCACTGAAAATACAGAAACATTTAACTAAACCGCAAAACGGTCTTCAAGAGGAAAAGTAAAGCCAGACATTTGCTCTGTTTTAATCTTCCGGGTGTTTCACTGTTGCTGTGCTGAAGAAACTGGAAGTGATTATTAGTTCATCTTTAAATTTTCTGCTGAGTCATTTCTTTTAACCTCCAGTCCTGGAGGGCTGATGCCCTGCAACCTTTAGCTGAGCCTCTGCTGCACCACCTGAATAGAGTAATTAGGTCATTAAGGCTCTGCAGATCTGATCCACACCAGGAGGAGGTAATTAGGGTGATTTCATTCCAGTGTTTTGTACCTGTGGCTCATCTAAAGTATGAAGTTAACCAGGATGCTTTTATTGTTCTGGTGGTTTAAATAAATGTTTTTCAATTGTCTCTTCAGTGACCTTTCATATTTTCACTTCCTTCATTCACAATGTGACATTTTTCAGTCAATTATTTTCCAAATGTTCAAGTTGAATTCTTACTCTAAACCACATGTGGCCTCAAACTGTTTAACTTTAAAATGAGTCAGAAACTACAAACTACAACCTTTTGTGCTGATATAATAACTGTGTTTTTTGTTCTAATTAAACAGATCTATTTATACTCATTAAAATATGAATGAAAATGTTTTATTAATATCTTTTAGTAACTGACTTCAAGCCAGGTATTAAGCATGTTCTCCTTAAGCCAACATTTATGGAGTAAAATCTTTATCAATTCATCTATTGAATCTTAAATGTCACATTTTCATTAGAAATTAATGCCTTTTGTTAATATTTAGAGGTAGATTTATTTAACCTTCCTAATTTTACTTGAATAAATTATAAACTATAGTGCTGCACTTTTAGCTGCTGTTCAATCTGCTGGGTCTCTGCAACCTGGATCTCTGGTGACTCCAGTGGCTCTTTGCCTCACTTATTATATCAAACTACAAAATATTGATCTGTTATTTTGTTTCATTCTTTAAGTGTCGTCATGAAACCGATCACCTTGGCCCTTGTGGTAAATTTGGCCTCTAAACCGAACTCCTTATTGGTATCAATATTTTCAGTTATACTCTTTACAATACCAGAATATTCACATAACTGTTATACTTTAGTCAGTCTGAGGACACATGTAACCCAGGTTAAAATGGCCTTCTCTTAAATAAAAGCCTTTTCATAATAAATAGTAATAAAATGCATAAATAGGAAATATATACAGAATAAATAGGGTTTAAAATAGTGTCAAGTAAATAAATAAAAAAGATAATTACAGACATTGTAATTTATATTCATATTTGATGTTTTGTTTGGTTTGAAACTGTGTGAAACATTTATTTTGTCAGAGGTTAAAACGGCAGGTGTGAGAGAAGAAATCTCTTATTCTGAAGGGTCACATTGACGTGTAGTTCAGGTGACTAGCTCCAGCCAATCGGATTGCTATGTTCTTTGGCTAGAAGAAGAAGGGGAAGGAGCGAAGAAGAATAGAGAGAACGAGGAAGCGAAGAGTTGTGCTGAGTGAGGGAGGAGAGATGGAAGCAGACCGCCGATTGGTGGGGCTGCCAGCCGTTGGGAACTTCTTCCTCATTTTTGGAGGAGGAGCTTCTGAAATTCTTTTATTGATTGCGTTCATTGTGTTGTCTACTGGACTTGGTGAATCAAAAACTGTATTTTATTTTCTGTGAGGAATTATTTGTAAGACAATTTTATTTAATCGAAATTTAAAGCAACGCATTTCCATTGGTCTATGTTCAGAGCCGTTGAAGTAACGGATGAGCTGAATTGGCTATTATGTTGCTTTATTCAGCACAGAGAAAAGTTAAAATAACTTTTGTTATGCTTGTGGTTATTGAACCAGGCCTTTTTAAAGTTCTACTGGAAACTGGACCGGGAAAATCCGAGCCGATTGCCGAATTGGATTCTGATGACGAGAAGCGAGATGGCGAGCCGTTAACCCAGGAGCCCTGTAACTGTCATCTAGCAGGAGCAGCGCCCTCTGCTGGACACTTCGAATCATCCAGACCGGTATGATCTGCCCATGTTTCCTGCTAAGTAAGAGCGGATTCAGAGAACCGGAAATAACCCTTTAGGATCACCATAGAGAAAGACTTTGGTTTGAAGTTATTCAGAATAACAAGTTATTCAGAGTTTTTACTGGATTGTTCTATTTTCTTTCTACTTTTGAATTGCATTGATTCACATTGTTGGCATGGATTGTAAATTTTCTGTTGGGTCATAATAGAAACTAGAAATAGTTTAAACAGGAGATACAAAAAAAACATAATTTCTTAAAAGAACTAAACAACTAAAATAGATTTTAAAAGATTAAAAAAAATTACTTGAACTTAAATAGAACTATAATCTAGGTTTAAATAAACAGTCTCCTTAAAATAAATTTAAAATTCAAACAGGGATAAAATAAGTTATTCTGGAAGTACAGGGAACTATTTTGAATTTGATTTTTATGTCATTGTATGTCAAATGTTTGTAATAATATTCTTTTTTTCTCTTTCTCAACAAATTAGCCGGGAGATAAACTTATTTTTTCTGGTCTGGTCATTTATAAACTTGCACATTTTCTACCCCAGTAGAAGAACCTAGCATTGGTCCTATAGTTGTTTTAACTGTAAACACATTGTGAGTGTTACACACACTGAATATTAAATTAGGTGTTATGATCAGTTACTCAGTAATTTACCAAATACTTCAAAAGAAAATACAGAGGAAGAACATTGTTCCAGCAGGGAATATTAAATAGATTGATAAACCCTGAGCTTTAATATTATAGAAGATCAAAATATAGTTTATGTTCCATGACTCCATCTCTACTCACCAGTTTAAGTGCTGAGGGTTGTTTAAAATGATTAATTGTACTTGCTTTGAATTTTAAATTTTTGATTTAAGTTCATTCTTTGTTAAATTATGTTTTGTTTTCTCTTTCATTTGTATAAATATAGAACTCAGTCTGTTAAGTGTTGAATGAAAAAAAAGAATATTGACTTTATTAGACTGTATGTAATGTGAAGGAGGAAGAGATGATCTTTGTGGACTGCTGCTGTTTATGAATATGAAGGTTTTCCTGAGTTACTATTTGTTTTAAACAGGTTTTATTCCAGCCTCTATAATTATGTAAATCTAGTCTTCCACACCGTCTTCTATTAAACAAAAAAGAGAAAAAGGTCATCATTATAATAGTTTATTTTTTAAATTATGTAAATAGTTTCAATCTGAAATTCAATTCATATCATCAATACATTTTCTAAGCAGGAAAAATATTAAAACCATGTCAAAGAAATACATCCATTTCTCCAAATCATTGAAATAAAATAAAAAGGATAAAACCACAAAGTTTGCAACATTTTAGAAGTCTAAATCTCAAAGCATTCAAAGTCATCGTTTCTTTAAACACAATCTCTCATTAAATAAAATAGAAATATTAAAATGCCTGAATAAAATCCAAGTCGGTTGCAATTACTCCACTTCCAAACAGCAAGTTACTGAGAATCTTGAGGTTCACATTGTGCCATCAAACTTGTGCGAGTTCTTATGTGAACAGTTACATTGTTTTCAGTGAATCTTTTTCTACTGAATCTACAAAATAAAAGCTTCCAACCCGTGTGAATCTTCATGTGATGACTTGAACTGGATCTATGCACAAAACATTTTCCTCACTTTTCACTAAAGGTGCAGATTGCAAATGTTCAGACATGACATGGTGAGCTTGTCTAATAGTCAAACCTCTCAACGGAGAACAGAACAGTGGCTGAGGTCAATAACATTGGAAAATCAGATCAGCTTCACATGCATGCATCTGCTGTCACCACCCAAAATTAAGGAATTCAACATATATTAATCAGCCAGCTGATAAATCAATGCAAGCTACTTCTCACCTGTGTGAATTTTGTTGTGAGAAGTTAAGGAGTGTTTTTGAGTGAAACTTTTTCCACAGATCCCACATGAGAAAGGCTTCTCACCTGTGTGAATTCTCCTGTGACGTTTTAAACTTTTTTTGTAAGGGAAACATTTCCCACAAATCCCACATGAGAATGGCTTCTCACCTGTATGAATTACCATGTGAGCAGTTGAGGTGGTTTTATGATGAAACCTTTTCCACAAATCTCACATGAGAAAGGCTTCTCACCTGTGTGAGATCTCATGTGATAAACTAAGTGAGATTTATTCAAACAATTTCTTCCACAAGTGCCACATGTGATAACCTTCCCCCGTGAAATGAACAGTTAAACTTTGTTTTTGAGCGAAACCTTTTCCACATGTCTCACATGAGAAAGGCTTCTCACCAGTGTGAACTCTGAATGTGATTAACTAACTGATATTTCCTCTGGAAACCTTTTTCCACAGATCTCACATGTGTATGGTTTCTCATCTGTATGAATCGCCATATGAGCAAGTAACTGACATTTAGACACAAAACTTTTTCCACAGATTGTGCATGTGTTTGGTTTCTCACCCAAGTAAATTCTCTTGTGTCTGGTTAAAGAGTCGTTTAGACGGAAACTTTTTCCACAAGCTGCACAAGTGAACGGTTGTTCACCTGTATGAATTCTCATGTGACCAACTAAACGACTCTTGTTAGGGTAATGTTTTCCACAGGTGGAACATTTGAAAGGTTTCTTAGCCCTGTGAGTTTTCATGTGTTTTATAAAGGAATTATTTCGAGAAAAGGTTTCATCACAAAATTTAGAAGAATATAGATTTTGGTTTGGTTGAGCTTTCATGTGTGTTTCTTGTTCTGAAGTCTCTGTTGAGTCTTTTTGCTCTTCGTTCACCAAAATGTCATCAGTTTCCTGTTTCAGCACAAGATGTTCTTCAACCTGACTGATGCTGAGTTGCTCTTCTTCCTCTTTGAACTGTTGAGGTTCTGGTTCCTCTTGTTCCTGTTTTATCTGCAGAGGTTCTGGTTCCTCTTGTTCCTGCTTCATCTGCAGAGGTTCTGGTTCCTCTTGTTCCTGCTTCATCTGCAGAGGTTCTGGTTCCTCTTGTTCCTGTTCATCTGCAGAGGTTCTGGTTCCTCTTGTTCCCGCTTCATCTGCAGAGGTTCTGATTCCTCTTGTTCCTGTTTCATCTGCAGAGGTTCTGGTTCCTCTTGATCAAAAGTGGAGTTTTTCTCCGGGTTGCTGAGCTCATTGAGACCCTCCTCCTCTTTGCACACACTGCATTGTGGGAGATCTGGACAAAAGTCAAAATGTGAGGTCACACAATGAACCTTTCGCTTTAATTAAAAACTAAAATAAAAATATTCTTCATCAGGGGGTTTGCTGTGGTAGCGCGACCCACGTTTGAAAGCCTTCAATCCTCCACCCGGCCGTCACGGGTTCGATTCCCGGACCCGACGATATTTGCTGCATGGCTTTCTTCACCACATTCCTGTCAGCCTTTTTTCATATGAGGGACACTAGAGCCCACAAAAACCCCCTGGAGGGGAAATATATATATATATATATATATATATATATATATGTATATATATACTTCAGCAAACATTACAAAATGAAATCTCTGCCATCTTCTTTCAGAGCGATTGTTATTTACCTTATTTAGAATAAACAATGTCTGCATGTGGTTCATAATTTTACCAGCAATTAAACTTTAGTGCCATCAAATGTGCCAACATTTGGAAATATGCAGTCTGGCTAGCTGACGTTAACTCTCCTTCAAGATTCGCTTCTCGCCAACAGGGACGTTACACCATATTCTGTGACCACTGCACATTGTGACTGTAGGAGGCGCTGTTGCAGGTTTACATCATACTTTGCTATTCTTATGGACACAGAATATGATGGTTCTTATCAAATAATGTGCCCACACTGTAATTTACATTACTAAATATTTAACCGTCTCTACTAACTCTGCTTGCTAAGTAAATATCTGACCATTAGTATTATGACATTACTTTTTAGTTTAGTGAAACGGCCCTTTAAACAGCTTTACATAGTGTTGTAGTCAAGACCACCGAAGCAGAGACCAAGTTGAGACCAAGACCAGCGCCACATGACAATAAAATGTAAAATATTAGCAAAAGTGCTGATCAAATTGGTCTGAAAGATCCACATTCCCATCAAACCAAATCAATTTAACCAATATCTTCAATTCAAACTCTTTGTTCTACTTTGCTCTGTGCTACAATCAATGGAAGTGTCATGCCATCCCTAAAAGATAACGCCCTGGGCGGTTGCCCATATTGCTCATGTCAGAAACCACCACTGTCTGCACTATCAAACATAGCAATTAAGGCAATGCACTAGTGGTAAACAACGCTCCATTATGAACACAGACCAAGGAGCAACAAGCAGAAATAACCAAACACCGTGACGGTTCTCACTTTTTCTCCTGCTGCATGAAGCCAGGCAGTGCAGAACTATCACAGATCAATGAGCATGCTCTGTGTGCTCTGCTTTCATTTATTCACAAATTAAATAAATATCAGTATATACGATCAAATAAAATAATGACAGCTACTGCAGCTGTTTCGTACCTATCCGGTGTAAGATGATTTTCGGTATCCGGGTAAAATCCATCAGTCTGCGCTGATCGTCCATCTCTTCCTCCATCTTAACGTTGATTTCTTTCCACTCTGTGAATGTTTCTTCAGCAGGAGTTTCCTGCTGGTTGATAAACTCTCTGAGACTGAACTGAAGACATTTTCACTGAAAATACAGAAACATTTAACTAAACCGCAAAACGGTCTTCAAGAGGAAAAGTAAAGCCAGACATTTGCTCTGTTTTAATCTTCCGCGTGTTTCACTGTTGCTGTGCTGAAGAAACTGGAAGTGATTATTAGTTCATCTTTAAATTTTCTGCTGAGTCATTTCTTTTAACCTCCAGTCCTGGAGGGCTGATGCCCTGCAACCTTTAGCTGAGCCTCTGCTGCACCACCTGAATAGAGTAATTAGGTCATTAAGGCTCTGCAGATCTGATCCACACCAGGAGGAGGTAATTAGAGTGATTTCATTCCAGTGTTTTGTACCTGTGGCTCATCTAAAGTATGAAGTTAACCAGGATGCTTTTATTGTTCTGGTGGTTTAAATAAATGTTTTTCAATTGTCTCTTCAGTGACCTTTCATATTTCCACTTCCTTCATTCACAATGTGACATTTTTCAGTCAATTATTTTCCAAATGTTCAAGTTGAATTCTTACTCTAAACCACATGTGGCCTCAAACTGTTTAACTTTAAAATGAGTCAGAAACTACAAACTAAACTGATGACTGATTATATTTTTTTTCTAATTAAAGATCTATTTATACTCATTAAAATATGAATGAAAATGTTTTATTAATATCTTTTAGTTACTGACTTCAAGCAGGTATTAAGCATTGTTCTCCTTAAGCCAACATTTATGGAGTAAAATCTTTTTATTAATTCATCTATCGAATCTTAATTGTCACATTTTCTTTAGACATTAATGCCTTTTGTTAATATTTAGAGGTAGATTTATTTAACATTCCTAATTTTACTTGAATAAATTATAAACTATAGTGCTGCACTTTTAGCTGCTGTTCAATCTGCTGGGTCTCTGCAACCTGGATCTCTGGTGACTCCAGTGTCTCTTTGGCTCACTTATTATATCAAATTATAAAATATTGAACTGTTATTTTGTTTCATTCAACAAGTGTCGTCATGAAACCGATCACCTTGGCCCTTGTGGTAAATTTGGCCTCTAAACCGAACTCCTTATTGGTATCAATATTTTCATTTATACTCTTTACAATACCAGAATATTCACATAACTGTTATACTTTAGTCAGTCTGAGGACACACTGAATATTAAATTATGTGTTATGATCAGTTACTCAGTAATTTACCAAATACTTCAAATGAAAATACAGAGGAAGAACATTGTTCCAGCAGGGAATATTAAATAAATAGAATGATAAACCCTGAGCTTTAATATTCTAGAAGATCAAAATATAGTTTATGTTCCATGACTCCATCTCTACTCACCAGTTTAAGTGCTGAAGGTTGTTTAAAATGATTAATTGTACTTGCTTTGAATCTTAAATTTTTGATTTAAGTTCTTTCGTTGTTAAATTATGGTTTGTTTTGTTTTCTCTTATTTGTATAAATATAGAACTCAGTCTGTTAAGTGTTGAATGAAAAAAAGAATATTGACTTTTTTAGACTGTATGCAATGTGAAGGAGGAAGAGATGATCTCTGTGGACTGCTGCTCTTTATGAATATGAAGGTTTTCCTGAGTTACTATTTGTTTTAAACAGGTTTTATTCCAGCCTCTATAATTATGTAAATCTAGTCTTTCACACCGTCTTCTATTAAACAAAAAAGAGAAAAAGGTCATCATTATAATAGTTTATTTTCTAAAATTATATAAATAGTTTCAGCCTGAAATTCAATTCATATCATCAATACATTTTCTAAGCAGAAAAAATATTAAAACCATGTCAAAGAAATACATCCATTTCTCCAAATCATTGAAATAAAATAAATAAGTAAAAAGGATAAAAACAAAGTTTCCAACATTTTCAAAGTCTAAATCTCAAAGCATTCAAAGTCATCGTTTCTTTAGAGACAATCTCTCATTAAATAAAATAGAAATATAAAAATGCCAGAATAAAATCCAAGTCGGTTGCAATTACTCCACTTCCAAACAGCAAGTTACTGAGAATCTTGAGGTTCACATTGTGCCATCAAACCTGTGCGAGTTCTTATGTGAACATTGTTTTGAGTGAATCTTTTTCTACTGAATCTACAAAATAAAAGCTTCCAACCCGAGTGAATCTTCATGTGATGACTTGAACTGGATCTATGCACAAAACATTTTCCTCACTTTTCACTAAAGGTGCACAGATTGCAAATGTGTAGACATGACATGGTCAGCTGGTCTAATAGTCAAACCTCTCAACAGAGAACAGAACAGTGGCTGAGGTCAATAACATTGGAAAATCAGATCAGCTTCACATGCATGCATCTGCTGATCACCAGTGTCCCAAAATTAAGGAAATCAACATATTAATCGGCCAGCTGATTAATGAATGCAAGCTACTTCTCACCTGTGTGAATTTTGTTGTGAGAAGTTAAGGAGTGTTTTTGAGTGAAACTTTTTCCACAGATCCCACATGAGAAAGGCTTCTCACCTGTGTGAATTCTCCTGTGACGTTTTAAACTTTTTTTATAAGGAAAACGTTTCCCACAAATCCCACATGAGAAAGGTTTCTCATTTGTGTGAGTCTTCATGTGATGACGTAAAACAGACCTAAAAGTAAAACTTTTTCCACAGGTCGCACATGAGAAAGGCTTCTCACCTGTGTGAGATCTCATGTGAAAATGTAAACTTTTTTTATAAGGGAAACATTTCCCACAAGTTCCACATAAGAATTCTCTCGTATGAGAAACTTTCCATTGAAAAGGCAGTGTGAATTCTCACATGAATTTTTAAACTTCTTTTACAAGTGAAACTTTTTCCACAGGTCTCACATGAGAAAGGTTTCTCACCCGTGTGAACTCTATTATGATTAACTAACTGAGGTTTCCCCGGAAACTTTTTCCACAGGAGAGAAAGGCTTCTCACCTGTATGAATCTCAATATGAGCAGTTAACTGAGATTTAGACAAAAAACTTTTTCCACAGGTTGTGCAGTGTAAGGTTTCCGATTCTTTGATGGAAACTTTTTCCACAAGCTGCACATGTGAACGGTTTTTCACCGGTATGAATTCTCATGTGATCATTTAAACGACTGTTGTTACGGCAACGTTTTCCACAGGTGGAACATTTGAAAGATTTCTTAGCCTTGTGAGATATCATGTGATTGATCAAGGAATTTTTCCGAGAAAAGGTTTTATCACAAATTTTACAAGAATATAGATTTTGGTTTGGTTGAGCTTTCTCTGATGCTTCTTGTTCTGAAGTCTCCGTTGGGTCTTTCTGCTCTTCGTTCACCAAAATGTCATCAGTTTCCTGTTTCAGCACAAGATGTTCTTCAACCTGACTGATGCAGAGTTGCTCCTCTTCCTCTTTGAACTGTTGAGGTTCTGGTTCCTCTTGTTCCCGTATCATCTGCAGAGGTTCTGGTTCCTCTTGTTCCCGTATCATCTGCAGAGGTTCTGGTTCCTCTTGTTCCCGTATCATCTGCAGAGGTTCTGGTTCCTCTTGTTCCCGTATCATCTGCAGAGGTTCTGGATCCTCTTGTTCCCGTATCATCTGCAGAGGTTCTGGATCCTCTTGTTCCCGTTTTAACTGCAGAGGTTCTGGATCCTCTTGTTCCCGTATCATCTGCAGAGGTTCTGGTTCCTCTTGTTCCCGTATCATCTGCAGAGGTTCTGGTTCCTCTTGTTCCTGTATCATCTGCAGAGGTTCTGGATCCTCTTGCTCCCGTATCATCTGCAGAGGTTCTGGATCCTCTTGCTCCCGTATCATCTGCAGAGGTTCTGGATCCTCTTGCTCCTGCTTCATCTGCAGAGGTTCTGGATCCTCTTGCTCCCGTATCATCTGCAGAGGTTCTGGATCCTCTTGTTCCTGTTTTATCTGCAGAGGTTCTGGTTCCTCTTGATCAAAAGTGGAGTTTTTCTCCGGGTTGCTGAGCTCATTGAGACCCTCCTCCTCTTTGCACACACTGGATTGTGGGAGATCTGGACAAAAAGTCAAAATGTGAGGTCACACAATGAACCTTTCGCTATAAATAACAAAAACTAAAATAAAAATATTCTTCATCAGGGGGTTTGCTGTGGTAGCGCGACCCACGTTTGGAGGCCTTCAATCTTTCACCCGGCCGTCACTGGTTCGATTCCCGGACCCGACGATATTTGCTGCATGTCTTTCTTTACCACATTCCTGTCAGCCTTTTTTCATATGAGGGACACTAGAGCCCACAAAAAACCCCTGGAGGGGAAAATATATATATATATATATATATATATATATATATATATATATATATATATATCCTTCAGCAAACATTTCAAAATGAAATCTCTGCCATCATCTTTCAGAGCAATTGTTATTTACCTTATTTAGAATAAACAATGTCTGCATGTGGTTCATAATTTTACCAGCAATTAAACTTTAGTGCCATCAAATGTGCCAACATTTGGAAATATGGAGTCTGGATAGCTGACGTTAACTCTCCTTCAAGATTCGCTTCTCGCCAACAGGGACGTTACACCATATTCTGTGACCACTGCACATTGTGACTGTAGGAGGCGCTGTTGCAGGTTTACATCATACTTTGCTATTCTTATGGACACAGATTATGATGGCGCTTATCAAATAATGTGCCCACACTGTAACTTAAATTACTAAATATTTAACCGTCTACTAACTCTGCTTACTAAGTAAATATCTGACCATTAGTATTATGACATTACTTTTTAGTTTAGTGAAACGGCCCTTTAAACAGCTTTACATAGTGTTGTAGTCAAGACCACCGAAGCAGAGACCAAGTCGAGACCGAGACCAGCGCCCCGCGCCACATGACAATAAAATGTGAAATATTAGCAAAAGTGCTGATCAAATTGGTCTGAAAGATCCACATTCCCATAAAACCAAATCAATTTAACATTATCAATCCAAACTCTTTGTTCTACTTTGCTCTGTGCTACAATCCATGGAAGTGTCATGCCATCCCTAAAAGATAACGCCCTGGGCAGTTGCCCATATTGCTCATGTCAGAAACCACCACTGTCTGCACTATCAAACATAGCAATTAAGGCAATGCACTAGTGGTAAACAACGCTCCATTATGAACACAGACCAAGGAGCAACAAGCAGAAATAACCAAACACCGTGACGGTTCTCACTTTTTCTCCTGCTGCATGAAGCCAGGCAGTGCAGAACTATCACAGATCAATGAGCATGCTCTGTGTGCTCTGCTTTCATTTATTCACAAATTAAATAAATATCAGTATATACGATCAAATAAAATAATGACAGCTACTGCAGCTGTTTCGTACCTATCCGGTGTAAGATGATTTTCGGTATCCGGGTAAAATCCATCAGTCTGCGCTGATCGTCCATCTCTTCCTCCATCTTAACGTTGATTTCTTTCCACTCTGTGAATATTTCTTCAGCAGGAGTTTCCTGCTGGTTGATAAACTCTCTGAGGATGAACTGAAGACATTTTCACTGAAAATACAGAAACATTAAACTAAACCGCAAAACGGTCTTCAAGAGGAAAAGTAAAGCCAGACATTTGCTCTGTTTTAATCTTCCGCGTGTTTCACTGTTGCTGTGCTGAAGAAACTGGAAGTGATTATTAGTTCATCTTTAAATTTTCTGCTGAGTCATTTCTTTTAACCTCCAGTCCTGGAGGGCTGATGCCCTGCAACCTTTAGCTGAGCCTCTGCTGCACCACCTGAATAGAGTAATTAGGTCATTAAGGCTCTGCAGATCTGATCCACACCAGGAGGAGGTAATTAGGGTGATTTCATTCCAGTGTTTTGTACCTGTGGCTCATCTAAACACTGCAGGTCACCTTGAGGACTGGAGTTTGACACCTGTGGTTTAGTTAGAACAGATCAGTCTGGAAAAAACACTGATGATGACAATAACTGTTTGATTACCTTAGAAACTAAGAGTGATAGCAAATTAGAATAAATTCTTTCTTGTTCATTTTCTTTTTTCCATTACTATTCATTCAGTCCCTGAGTTGACCCAAGTGAAACGGAGAATAATTTTTTTTCAAGTGTTTTCAGTCAATTATTAAGTTTTATGTTTTTTAACACACTCACTAAATGTTTTTTTTATATATATATATATTTAAAATGTTTATATTAAACTTCCGATGTATAATAAAAACATTTTAAATCAGAAATGTGACACGGAAGCCCCTTCGTGCTGCCACCTACTGACAAGAACCTGATACTACACCTACAAAGAGCTATTTTTCTACAATCTGTGCGACTCAATTCATTTCAATGGATTTTATATGCTGAAGTATGTTTAAACAGTCATGTTGAATAACATGGAATCAGACCAACAAACAAAAAAGTTGTATTTTATAAATGTGGATTTGAAGTCAGTTATCTAAAATGTTCTGTTGTGAGACGTTTTTTCAATTATATTCCAAATGTTCAAGTTGAATACATCACTCTAAACCACATGTGGCCTCATACTGTTTAAATTGAAAAATGAATCAGAACTGACAAACTTCAGCCTTATGTGCCGATATAATAACTGTCCTTGTTTTGTTCTAATTAAACAGGTCTAATCATGCTCAATAAATTAAAATATGAAAGAAAATGTGGTATTGACATTAAGATTAAGGGTATCTCTGGTCACTGAATCCAAGCTCGTACTAAGCATTGTTTAAGCCTACATCTATGAAGTAAACTATTTTTAATAATTTGACTATCTAAGCATAATTGTCACGTTTTCATTAGATGTAACCAGAAATCAATCAAAAATAAACAGAATTACAAGGTTTTAAAACATCAGTCTAGGAGTAATTATTGTGTTGTAATGAACTGAGAAAATAAATGAACATTTCAATAATATTTTAATTTACTAGCTAACACTGTATACCGTATTAAAAGAGTTGATTTAAAGCGCAGCTTTTGAGTCGTTCACAGTTTCTTCAGTACAGCTGAAGTGAAACACGGGGAAGATTTCTGAATGTTTTTGTTATTTAATAAATTAAGAAAACAAAATTGGTAGAAAGGGTATAAGTTTCATTATTAATAATAATAATAATAATAATAATAATAATAATATTATTATTATTATTATTATTATTATTATTATTATTATTATTATTATTATTATTATTATTATTATATATATTTTTTGAGTTGAGGACAATATATGTGTAGCATCCCGTTCCACACTCCATTCCAGTAGATGGCAGTAATTCACATCTTGCCAACCGCCATGAAAAAGAAAAAAAGGAAGAAGAAGAAGAAGGCGGGGGAAGATAAAAGTACAGCACGCGGGCTCGTATTAGCTTTTCCTTTGTTAGACGGTTTTCAGTGAAAATGTCTTCAGTTCAGCCTCAGAGAGTTTATCAGCCAGCAGGAAACTCCTGCTGAAGAAACATTCACAGAGTGGAAAGAAATCAATGTTAAGATGGAGGAAGAGATGGACGATCAGCGCAGACTGATGGATTTTACCCGGATACCGAAGATCATCTTGCACCGGATAGGTACGAAACAACTTCACGGTTTACTGATTAATCAGGTTAAAGAGAGTTTTTACACAGATAAATAATCGTTGTGTTCGGAAACCTATTTAAAGAATCCGCTCAAATTGTAAATATTAAGTGGAAGTAGAAAATCCCTGGAGAAATGTAACCGGGGCCTGCTAAAGTGTGGCCCCAGTTTGGGCCCAGCGCTCTGATGCTAACAGTTAGCATCGATGCTAAGCTTAGCTAAATTGTAGTCAATAGCCTGTGGAAAGGCACAAGCATGTTGACTAACATGGACTTGCTCCATTCAGTTTGTTAAAATTAGTGTATAATCTAAAATGAGCCAAAATGCTAATGTTAGCCTAAATGCTGCTAGTAGCATGTGGGGCATCATTACAATGTTGTTTTGCATTGACTTCCTGTATTCAGGGTCCTAAACATGGCTAATAAGTAAGAAAAATAGCTAGAAGCTAATTTCAGGGAAAAGGCTGATGCTTGTGCAGCAAAGCAGAGCCCTAACCTGAGAGGAAAAGATAATGCAGGCTAATATTATTGTGTCGGTTTCTCGTCGCAATATTTATTAACCTGTTTGTATGATTTGTTCTGTCAATTGCCATTCATATTATTTCTCAGTCTCTATGACTGAGGGATGAAGAGACTGATGTCTGGTTCTTTAGGTTCTGACGGGTCTGCGGTTCCTCTCCTGACCCATTCTGTCTGGTATCAAACAACCCTCTGTGCACCCTGAATATCTCCGACACAATTTTTTAATGCCTCTGTCAAACTTCTCTGTGATTGTTTAGCCTAGAATATGCGTCTTCCCACTTACGTCTGCATTTTTGCCAGAGGTTTTGCTTCTAAAGAAGCATCGGGTAGACATTTTAAAAAGACGCGGGTTGATAGCAGCTCACTGCGACTGCGCAGTGTCCGTATCTGCCTCAAAGCTTCGTTAGTTTATGTTTTATTATTTAGCGCACCGTGTTCCAGCCGGGATATTATTTGCGTTACGTGTAGCTCTGACTTCCGCCTCTGAGTTGTTGACAAAAGCTAAGTGTTAGCAGCATAACGTCCAATCTTCAAGTTCAGCCCAAGGAGATTTTATTGATTGATGATAACATTCGAGTTTTCATCGTTTTTGGGGGACCAATAAGGATCCTTAAAATGACTGGCGATGCCTGGAGTACGGCAGCCTTTCTCCTCCAGGAACTGCTGGTTCAGAGCGAACGGTGGGAAGAGCTGCAGGAGAATTTATACAGGTACAGGATGGACTGAACACGGCGGGCAGCTGATGGTTTCAGTGTAAATGTAGCTTTATGGACGAACCGCACAATAAATTTCATATCATCCCGGTCTCAACAAATGGGTGGTGGAACTCATCATGGCGGTACATGGCCCTACCGCCATGATATCTCATATAGCTTCCCCTGCTCTTACTTTCATCCTCTGATCTAACGTTCCTGGAATTACATTCGTCTGTCTCCTTGTCTATTTCCTCCCCTTCATCCCCAGCTTACATTCATTCGCCTTCCCCACCTGTACCACTCCAAGCCCGCAAAATGTCCCATATTCTCAAACCCAAAGTTTGA
Source organism: Poeciliopsis gracilis (assembly GCA_911649635.1). NCBI lineage: Eukaryota > Metazoa > Chordata > Actinopteri > Cyprinodontiformes > Poeciliidae > Poeciliopsis > Poeciliopsis gracilis. The sequence continues at coordinate 160,401 of CAJVRI010001536.1, forward strand.
CAGGTATGAGGCAAGGTGAGAATTTATCTATTAAACTGACTGGATATGAATACATAGCTGGAGCATAAACATTTGTTTATAAGTGTATTTGTGAGCCTGCCTCTTTATTGTTAAATTGAATATAATTTCAGATCTTTGTATAACTTTTCTTCAGGTTAACTTAGAAAGTTTGATGTTATTGTTACAGGTTAGTTTTCTAAACTACAAAGAAATATGAAAAAATTGGATTGATATTGATATCTGATAGTAACACTGGTGTTATACCAGATTTACCAATATTTTATTTTATATATTTTTTAAATCAAATTACTCGATTAATCATAAGAATAATTAATAGATTACTCAGTTACTGAAATATTTGTTTACAGCAACGCTACTATCCATCCAGTTTTCACTAGAAAATATTTATTGACTTTCTCTTGTATCTTCTCACATCTGCTGAACTGACAGCGCCTCGTAATGCTCATCTGTACTCAATGCATGTCAGATATTCTGACAGAATAACGGCTCAAATTTAACTTAAAGAAGGTCAGTGTTAGATCCGCCCTCTACTTTCATTGGGGAATTATTTTATGGTGACACGACAGGAACTGGAACCAGGCGATAATAATGATCACAACAATCAAAAGCATATTTAATAATTGTCTTGTCTGGCTGCTAAGTTTCCATTTTAATAATGTAAACTTAGTAAATGACTTATTAGCTAAATTGTGTCTTAAATAAACTCGTTAAATAATTTTATAATTGTACATTTTCACCTTTCATATTTAATCTTCCAATTGTCAAATATTTTCAATAGGATCATTTTACCATTATTTTCTGCATGTGCGCGATTAACAACAATCGCCCACTGTTACCAATTCTGCTGTGAATCACAGGAAAGTAAAGGCTGAGATTTATTTGTGCTTTTGAAAGTTTGTGTTGAGTGTGTGTGAATGGAGCAACGTCTGACGATATCAGTGGGTGAGATTAAAAATTACTTTACGGTTTCCCTTTAGGCATTTTATGACGCTCTTTAATGTGATATATATCTGGTGATGTATAATGGGTGAACTTCCCCTGCGCCCATTACAGGCACACTGCCTGCATCACCACCAGCCTTGGTCCACAATCTCCCAGTCGGACTGCGACACCGTGTGTCGTCAGGGTACATGTCCAAAAGTCAGGTGACCTGGACATCTGACTCCTTCTCCTCCATGTAGGCGTCTTCTTCCTCCTTCTAACATGGAGGAAGAAGATTTTATGTAATATTTGTCAGGAAGGCACTAGATTAAGCTATCACCATCTTATTTGCTCACCTGGAGGTCCTTAATATCATATTTTGACTCAAGACTAGTTTCAGTCTGGTCATAAGAGTGGAGCTATGACCAGAATGAAACTAGTTCTGGTCATAGTTCCATTCTAGAACATTCAATGTTCTAGAACATAGAACATTAACGTATTGGTTGAGTTAATGTTCATTCTTGTAAGATTGTAATTTTAGAATAACCTAAGAAAATCCTGTTTCGATACATGAAGGCATCAAAGTGGATTTCTTGTTTGATTGACATTTAAAAAACTTTTTTTTTTTTTTTTTTTTTTTTTTTTGTCTTTTTGTCCAGATCTCCCACAATGTTGCGTGTGTAAAAAAGAGGAGGTTCTCAATGAAACAGAACCACAGAGGAATCAACTCATCTTTCATGGCTCTGCAGAATCTGAGAACCGGGATCAGGAAGGAAGCAATTCTGAAGACCCAGGAAAAAAGAGAAAGGAAGAACAGAAACAAAAGGAGAAATATGAGAAAAACAAACAGCAGAAAGACAGAACTGACACTGAAAAACAAAAACCGCAGAAGAAAACTCACATAGGGCAAAAATTATATTCTTGTAAAATTTGTCATAAAACCTTTTCTCTGAACAGTAACTTGAAGAGACACATGATAACTCACACTGGAGTAAAATCTTTCACTTGTTCAACCTGTGGAAAAAGTTGCACAGAAAAAGGACATTTAACTCGGCACATGAGAATTCACACAGGAGAGAAGCCTTTCACTTGTGGGACTTGTGGAAAGAGTTTCAGTGAAAGAGGGACTTTAACTAAACATATGAGAATTCACACAGGTGAGAAGCCTTTCTCATGTGGGACCTGTGGAAAGAGTTACAGTGTAAGATCGACTTTAACTCAGCATGTGAGAATTCACACAGGAGAGAGGCCTTTCTCTTGTGGGACCTGTGGAAAGAGTTTCAGTCTAAGGTCGACTTTAACTCAGCACATGAGAATTCACATGTGCTGAGGTGAGAAGCCTTTCTCTTGTGGGACCTGTGGAAAGAGTTTCAGTGGAAGAGGGACTTTAACTAAACATATGAGAATTCACACAGGTGAGAAGCCTTTGGACCTGTGGAAAAGCAACTGATAACAATGCCATGTTTTAGGATTTGACATAAAAAAATTAAGAATTTTGGTCACAGAACAGAACATTCAGTTTTTTGCAGTAGTTTGTTTTAGTCTTAGTGTTTTATTAATAAATCATTGCTGTGGTAGATTAGCTGCCACTTCTACTTTACTGAATTCTTTAGACATATAGACTGTAGCCCATAAAATGCACATTTCATTAAAAAAACTAAACAAAAACATGTTTTTGTCATCTTACCTTTAATCCATGCCAATTCTGCACAAAAATATCCATTCATCCAAAGCCAAGTCTGTGCTCTGAATGTCTCGTGTATTACTAAGATAGACTTGAGGTCCAGTTTTGTCTACCAGCTTTGTTTTTCTTAAATCAGTTTTTTGTTTTACTTCTCAGTCACATTTGTACTTAAGGTTCCCATCAGTATCCCATTAGATACTGAAGTTAAAGAGGGGAACACATTCAGGAAGGCTTCATTTCTGTGGATTTCAGGTGTCTTGCAGTTCTGTGTCATGTAGAGTGAGTTCAGCTTTTACATTTTTGACGATTCCATGTATGACTTGAAATAAACTATTTTACATTTTAAAGCAGTGTATTCTTTTTTCCCCCATAAATTGCTGGGTTTCATATGATTTAGCGCCGATGCCATGCCAAGGAGTTGGGGGACAGAAAGTAAATGCAGCACATTTAGTTCTGTTGATCCAGCATCAAAATGCCTCAAGTCTGTGCCATGTGTGGTTGTTCCAACCATTCTAATAGACAGAAAGAAAAACTGTATCTTTGTGTTTTGAAGGTAGTCGGTCACAAGGGAGTTAATTTACAAAAAAACTCACCAAGAAAAGTGGATCAACAATCTACAGCTAAAACCAGAAGGTGCAGGAAGTAATAATGCCGGAGTTTGCAGAGCCACTTTCTGACATCGTTTAAATTGTATTTTCAGATATTTTATTGGACGGTTGCTTGTAAAGGCAAGCAATCCTATGCAGGCACATGCAGAGGGGGTCTGGAGAGGGCTTGAGCCCCTGCCCCTTTGACCCCTACTATTTGTTTCAAACAGGTTTTATTTCAGTCTCTATGTTTATGTAAATCGATTCTGTCACACAGTCTTTTGTCTAAACAGAAAAATAGAAAAAGACAATCATTATGATAAAGTATCATCTAAAATTATATAAAAAGTTTCAATATTTTTTCTATCTGAAATTCAATCCACATCGTCAAATCATTTTGTATGCAGAAAATTTATTTAAAACCATGTCGAAGAAATGCATCCATTTCTCCAAATCATTAAAATAAAATATGTACAAAGGATAAAAACACAAATACTCAAATTTCAGAAGTCTTAATCTCAAAGCATTCAAACTCATTGTTTCTTTAGAGACAATCTCTCCCTCAGACTCATTAAATAAAATGGAAATATAAAACTGCCAGAATGAAATTAATTTTTAAGAATTTCAGCTAAATATCCGTCTTAAAATGCTTTGTAAGCAAAACCTGCTACATTTAAGAATTTAAGTCGGTTGCAATTACTCCACTTCCAAACAGCAAGTTACTGAGAATGTTGAGGTTCACATAGTGCCATCAAACCTGTGCAAGTTCTCATGTGAACAGTTACATTTGTTTTGAGTGAACCTTTTTCTACTGAATCTACAAAATAAAAGCTTCCAACCCGTGTGAATCTTCATGTGATGACTTTAACTGGATCAATGCACAAAACATTTTCCTTGCTTTTCACTAAAGATGCACAAATTGCAAATGTGCAGACATGACATGGTCAGCTGGTCTAATAGTCAAACCTCTCAACAGAGAACAGAACAGTGGCTGAGATCAATAACATTGGAAAATCAGATCAGCTTCACATGCATGCATCTGCTGATCACCAGTGTCCCAAAATTAAGGAAATCAACATAGATTAATCTGCTGGCTGATAAATCAATGCAAGCTACTTCTCACATGTGAATTCTGCTGTGAGAAGTTAAATAGTATTTTTGAGTGAAACTTTTTCCACAAATCTCACATGAGAACAGCTTCTCACCTGTGTGAACTTTTATGTGACTAGTCAAGTCAGGTTTCCTCCGGAAACCTTTTCCACAGGTCCCACAAGAGAAAGGCTTCTCACCTGTATGAATCCCCATGTGATCAAGTAATTGAGGTTTAGACACAAAACATTTTCCACAGATAGCACACATGTAAGGCTTCTCACCGGAGTGAGTTCTCATGTGTCTGTTTAAAGTGACTATGTGATGGAAACTTTTTCCGCAGGTTGAACATGTGAAAGATTTTGTGCCCATGTGAGTTCTAAGGTGCATCATGAAGGAATTATTCTGGGAAAAGGTTTTATCACAAATTTTACAAGAAAATAGATTTTGGGTTGATTGAGCTTTCTTTGATGCTTCTTGTTCTGAAGTCTCTGTTGAGTCTTTCTGCTGTTTGTTCACAATCATATCATCAGTTTCTTGTTTCAGCACAAGATGCTCTTCATCCTGACTGATGCAGAGTTGCTCCTCTTCCTCTTTGAACTGTTGAGGTTCTGGTTCGTCTTGTTCCTGTTTTATCCACACAGGTTCTGGTTCTTCTTGTTCCCGTTTTATCTGCAGAGGTTCTGGTTCCTCTTGATATAAAGTGGAGTTTTCCTCTGGGTTGCGGATCTCATTGAGAACCTCCTCCTCTTTACCACATTTTGAGAGATCTGAACAAAAAGACAAAACAAAAGCTTGAAATGTGAGTCAAACTATGAGCTCTACACTTTCACTTACAAAATAAAACCATTCTTCAGCAAACCCTAACCCATTAAAAAATAAAATCACAGCAGTTCATCTTTTGGAGCGATATTTTGTGATATCAATCGGAAACGTGTTTTATGCATTTTCCTTATATTTCATATGATGATTTTCACCCTGAAACCTTTTTTGGCTTTGGCTTAATCAATAATATATATAAAGATTTTGTTTGATGTGGAGAGAATTAACTTTAGTTTTCACAATTGTTCGAGAAAAGAAAACATATTCTTTAAAATTAATGTGATTGTATTTATAGAAAAGTGTTTTAATTCACAAATATCTCAATAAGGCGCCTCCCTATTTATGTCTATGGTCTCATGTGAACCGTGAAGCTGTTTCGTACCTATCCGGTGTAAGATGATCTTCGGTATCCGGGTAAAATCCATCAGTCTGCGCTGATCGTCCATCTCTTCCTCCATCTTAACGTTCATTTCTTTCCACTCTGTGAATGTTTCTTCAGCAGGAGTTTCCTGCTGGTTGATAAACTCTCTCTGAGGCTGAATTGAAGACATTTTCACTGAAACGCGGAAACTTTTAGGTGAAGGCCAGTCCGTGTGCTCTGTTTTTATCTTCCCCGTGTTTCACTGTAGCTGTACTGAAGAAACTGAGAACGCTTCATTAGTTCCGCTTCAAATCAACTCTTTTAATATACAGTGTTGGCTATTAAATTAAAATATTATTGAAATGTTCATTTATTTTATTTATTCAGTTCATTACAAGACAATAATTATTCCTAGACTGATGTTTTAAAACCTTGTATTTCTGTTTGTTTTGATTAATTTTTGTTTACATCTAATGAAAACATGACATTTAAGATTAGATAGACAAATTAATACAACATTAAAGGAGTTTGAAGGACTAATGAACTATTACTCTTAGTTACCAAGGAGACATAAGTGATTTTCACTCAATCAGCACTTTATTAGTTATTGCAAGAACAACAAAACATCATCAGTGTTTTTTCCAGACTGATCTGTTCTAACTAAACCACAGGTGTCAAACTCCAGTCCTCAAGGTGACCTGCAGTGTTTAGATGAGCCACAGGTACAAAACACTGGAATGAAATCACCCTAATTATCTCCTCCTTGTGTGGATCAGATCTGCAGAGCCTTAATGACCTAATTACTCTATTCAGGTGGTGCAGCAGAGGCTCAGCTAAAGGTTGCATACTTGTCCAGGACTGGAGTTTGACACCCTGAACTAAACAGTCCCTCCCTACATATACTTGGTCCTGAGTTTTCAAGCGACCAGTATGCAAGCGTTGTGTTTTACCACCACGCAATACGAGACACAACCCCAGGTTACAAGTATAACTAAAATAAAATATTTTCTAAGTTTCCACTAACAATAAACCTATCAATAAAGTTTGTAAAAAAAAAAAAAATAAAACAAAAAACAAAAACAAAAAGGAGAATTCAAAGCGGAACTAAAATCATTTCCTGTTTCTTCAGTGCAGCCACAGTGAAACACACAAGATGAAAACAGGGCGCACGGGACAGACTGAGCTCTCCTTTTGTTTGAAAACAGGTTTGGTGTTTTCGGTAAATATTTCCGTGTTTTCAGTGAAAATGTCTTCAGTTCAGCCTCAGAGAGAGTTTATCAACCAGCAGGAAACTCCTGCTGAAGAAACATTCACAGAGTGGAAAGAAATGAACGTTAAGATGGAGGAAGAGATGGACGATCAGCGCAGACTGATGGATTTTACCCGGATACCGAAGATCATCTTACACCGGATAGGTGCGAAACAGCTTCACGGTTTACCGGTACAGATGAGAGCAAAGACAGGAGACGCCACAGCGTCCTCTGTGCTCTACTGGGGACATGTCTCCGTTTGGTCCGATAATGAACATTGATCCGTGCAGACATTTTGGGTTGGCCTGTTATTGTCCCAGTCCAAGGATTGTCCAGTTGTTGCTCATTTTGTGCGATCCCCCTCTGGACATGCCCCAAACATGCACTGGGTAAAAACAACACTCTGAGTAATGCTCACTGACAGCACGTTAAAAATTATGCACAAATCAAGACCAATATTAAGTTTGCACAATAAAATGTGAGAAATGCTCATTGACAGTTGTTAACGCCACATGGCAACAATGTTTGATATGGGGTGTTGATATTTTTGTTCAGATTTAAAATAAATAACTGAAATCATTTATTCAGTACTTGATAACTCTTTGTATGCAGTTAACTGGTAGATTTTCTCATTGATAACTGATAACACACCTGGAAATATTTACTGGGAAGACTCTGAGTTGAGCTATTATCATATTGTTCGCTCAACCATAAGTTTGTAATATATTTTGACTCTCATCTAGTAGAGTTAATTTTTCATATTTACAAGTTTTTAATTTTAAAATAATTCAAGAAAATCATGTTTCAGACACCAGTTTCAATCTTTGACTGACTTTTAAAAGCTTTTGTTTTTCTTTTGTTTTGTCCAGATTTGGTTAAAGAGGAGGAGGATCTGAACGAGCCCAGCAACCAGGTGGAGAACTCCAATTTAGATCAGGAGGAACCAGAACCAATGTACATAAAACAGGAACAAGAAGAACCAGAACCTCTGCAGATAAAACAGGAAGCAGAACCTCTGCAGATAAAACAGGAAGCAGAACCTCTGCAGATAAAACAGGAAGCAGAGGAAGCAGAACCTCAAGAGCTCAAAGATGAAGAGAAGCAGCTCTGCATCAGTCAGGATGAAGAGCAACAAAATGAGAGATGTCAGAAAACCAAACAGAAAAGTGCAACTGACAATTCAAACCAAAAATTATATTCTTGTGTAGTTTGTAATAAAATCTTTCCTCGAAAGAATTCTTTGCCTCGACACATGAGGATTCACACGGGAGAGAAACCCTTCACATGTCCAGTCTGTGAAAAAAGTTACAGATACAAGAAAGGTTTAATTTATCATTTAAAAATTTACAGAGGTCAAAAACCATCCCCATGTTCAGTCTGTGGAAAGCAATACCATTTAAAGGACAGTTTAAAGAATCACATGAGGATTCACACGGGTGAGAAGTGTTTTTCATGTGTGATCTGTGGAAAAAGTTTCCCTCTAAATTGTAATCTTTCTGCACACTTTAAAGTTCACAAAGGTCAGAAGTCTTTTTCTTGTGTGACTTGTGGAAAAACTTTTCGGTTTCAATGTCATTTACTTCGTCATATCAGAAGACACACAGGTGAGAAGCCTTTCTCTTGTGTGACTTGTGGAAAAAGTTTCACTCGGAAAAGCACTTTAACTATTCATATGAGGGCGCACATGATGGCATGATGTCAACCTTAACTGTCTGTGGCGCGCCTGAAACTGTCGCCACATTATTTTGGTTGTTTCATAATTTTCATGTATAATTTATTCTATTTTTTCCAAAAATAAAGAAGTTACACTTTGTTTGCATGGGATGTTAATCTGCCTGCATCTGTAGTGCTTTCTTCAGGATGGAATGGGAGCAGTAGTGGCGAAGTGGAACCTTTGTTTGGGGGGACGTTGCTTCTGGGTTGGTTCTGGGGCGGACTTCCAGTTTACCTCAAACGCAATCTGGATGCTAACTGCAGCGCATACACTGTATGCAATGTTATCACTGATGGGCTACAAAAGAATTGCACAAATACAAGGATTACGTTTTACCACCTTATATGAAACATGTACTTGAATGTAACCAGTTACTAACTAGTTCTGGTTCAGAGATACAGAAGCATCTCAAAGAAACCAGCGTCAGATTTCTAAGAAAGCTCTCGGATCACAGCTGGGTGAAACAGGAAGTTTTTATTATCTCCTCTGACCCAGCAGATCTTTTAAATCTTTATGAAAAGATTTAAACTCCAGTCTTTTCATAAAGAGCCTCTGGAGTTTTCAGTCCTGAATCTGGACTGATGGTGACTGAGCCGTCCTTCTGCCAGACTGTCTCTGACGTACCGAACCCGTCCTAGAACCGGTCCGTCCTGAGGTTCTGGAACAACATCAAGACAGAAAAATAATCACTGGACATAACAAAAGTATAGTTTCTCCAGCAATTATGCTTGAAATCAATCAATCAATCTATCTATCTATCTATCTATCTATCTATCTATCTATCTATCTATCTATCTATCTATCTATCTATCTATCTATCTATCTATCTATCTATCTATCTATCTATCTATCTATCTATCTATCTATCTATCTATCTATCTATCTATCTATCTATCTATCTATCTAATCACCAAAATATGTTTGTAAATTAATTAAGTAAATTTGTCTTGTTTTATTGTTTTTAATTACTTTATTGCTGCTTGTTGTTACTTCCTGTTACCATGGTGATGTTCGGTTCTTTTTTTAACAAAGTTCTTCCTTTGTTAAAAAAAGTTGACAAAATCATGTAAACGCATCGGTGGTTTGTTACTAGAAAGAAGAGAAAATGACTTCACACTAAATAGTTTTCAGCCCCTCAGTTTTAACTGTTTCTTCTGCTTTATGATGCATTCAGGTTCTGTTTTGTAAATTGTTAATATCAGCAATTTTCCAGAAAAGCTGATCAATTTACACCGTATATCTCAGATCAACATAAAGTGATTGAGAAACTTTTAAACTGATTCACCTGGGATTGGGTGGGTTTCTCCTTCCTGTGTGACGGTGACAGTGTAGGACACGACGCTGTCCACCGACCCTGCAGAAACAAACAATTCACTGTGGCACAAAACGGATTAAACGATAAATGTGGGTCAAAGTTCAGATTCTGGTTGTGCAATGCAGCGAAGTCTGTTGTCGATTATTTTATGGTAAAGAAATTATTCCTCAACCGGAAAGTTTAAAGATGATCTTCAGAAACCAAATTAAAATTTAATTTAACTCAAACGGATAAAAACAGGAAAAGTTTCTGAGCCAAATCTAATTTAAGTCATTAAATTAGCAAAAAGAAAGTCATTAAAGTTCATCTTTTATATTGAACATATTAAACTCTTAAATGAAGATGCATAAGAAACTGATGACTAAAAATGTTTCATTATAATTATGAGCAAATATAGCAGATTTAAGTTTGCAGCACATTTATAATTAATTATTGATGTTTTCAGTTCTTTATGCAGAATATAACACCTTGTTACCAGTTATCTGTTTTAAAAATGAGTTTATATATGTCAAGAAATAAAATTCAACAGGAAACATCTTCTAATAACTTTGTTGATGATTATAGGTTATGGAGCTTTTTATTCTCGTTTCATGCACATTCCTCCACGTTTAATGAGAAACATGCAAAACAAAAAATGTGTGTGTGTTATAAAAGACACTGACCTTCGTGGTTTCTCCAGAAACAGATCAACGTCACGATCAACAGGAAAGAGCCGGCCGTGGCAGGAAGCAGGATGTGTGCGAGGGCAACAGTGGGCGGTTGAAGTCTGCGCCCTTTAAGACAAAACCGTAGCAGGTGGAAAATTCTTGTTAATTAGAAAAGACACTGACGTTTGTGGTTTCTCCAGACGCAGAGCAACAGCATCATGTTCAGCAAAACGCCGACCTCGGCAGGAAGCAGAAAGAGAGCGAGGCCAGCAGCAAACGTTTGAGGCCTGCATCCTTTCAGATGAAAGCAGGTTGACTGGCCTACATACAAACAATATGGGCAGAGTTAACTAGTTACAGTTAGTCAGTTACATTTGCTTGAATCACTTTGTTTTTGAAAAAATGTACTTTTAGCAGTATTTTCACTGTGGCAGCTCTATATTGACTCTACATACTCGGTGGCGGCAGGTTATAAACTCAATAAAACCAGAACTGCTCTGAACGTTAGAAATGAACGCAACGCCTTCTGAAGAAAGACGTTCAAATTTATACAGAATCAAATGGATTTTTATGGTTATGTCTCATTTAACTGAAGCCACTGGGGATCAATAAACAGGTAATTCAGTTTCCATTCAGTTCATTTAAACACAGAGACGACTTCAAAGTTAAAGTCATGTGAAGAGTCGCCAAAACAATTCAAATATAGAGATCAATTTGTTTCGTATTTATTTTGGATTCACATCATTCTAATCCAAAAAGCTCCAAATGTAAGTAAGAAATATCATAAAACAAGGAAATGTTGGGTTAATTCTTCTTAAAATGAACAGGCAGATATACAAAAATGTAAAAGTATAATAATTAATATTTTTGTCTCTTTCATAAATTTGATAAATAAAACATGAAGTGAAGCTTAAAGCTGCAATCAGACATATAATGCCTGTTACTTTTGTTTGTTTTTTATGATTTGAAACACTTTGAAACGTCACGTTGATGAAATATGCAATACAGATCAACTTGATTTATTGATTTATTGATGGATTGATAAGATCCTGTTAGGATTCCTCACCTCTTACTGCCAGCCAGGTTTCTGCCGACTCTCCGACTCCAGAGGCGTTACATTTGTAGAATCCTTCATCAGATTTGGAAACGCTCTGGATGGCGAACCGTCCCGTAGAGCTGCTCCCGACCAGAACCCCGTTTCTATAGAAACGGGTTAGACTGGAGGATAATGGTGGCCTGAATCTGCAGCAAAGCGTCAGGGCTCCTCCTTCACTAACTGGAGGTTCAGGTCGTTCCAGGATCAGTGGTTCACCTGAGAAACACAATGTTGAATATTTAACAACCAGATTCAAGTGAACAAACCTTTTTTTACTCATGTTACATATAAACCTGTGATGTTTGAGCTGATTCTATCAGATTTAATCTCACAGATCAATAAACAGCAGAAACACAACTTGGTTTATTCCTTTGATTCTCTCCTGAAACTCATCAGGATCAAAACTCCTCCGTAACGTCAATCACAATCAATCAATCAATCAATCAATCAATCAATCAATCAATCAATCAATCAATCAATCAATCAATCAATCAATCAATCAATCAATCAATCAATCAATCAATCCTTTCTTTTAAATTAAATATTTGCAAATAACAGCTGAGTTATATTTTCCCATTACATGAAACATGAGGGAGAACATGTTAATCTGTTAATCTGTGTATTATAGATTTAATATTCTCCAGTATGACAGAGGATCAGGGCCAAGAAAATTACAATAAAATCACCAGAATAAAGTTCAGATTTATTCTGGTGATTTTATGACTTTATTCTCACATTATTAGGATTTTATTCTCTTATTACTTCGACTTTTTTTCTCATAATCTTGACTTTGTTCTCTCATTATTTCAACTTTATCCTCATAATATTGTAATTTATTCTAACATGGCTTAATTCTGGTAATATTCAGACATCATTTTTTATAATATTATAACTTTATTCTTTATTATTTGTATTTTTTTTCTTATTATGGCCCTAATCCTCCATCATACTGCAGGCCTGTTCGCCTCATGCAAACGTTTTTAGATCAGTTTTGCTGATTCATGAGGAGAGACAGAAACATCAAGCTGAGAAAATCAAACTCTGATGTTTGATTTTATTATAAATGTTTCTGTCAATTAAACCTCGAATGTTTGACTTCATAAAGTTTTTATCTACATCCTGTTTGGTGTTTTTGGGTCTTTGCTCTCCCTGCCGGACCACAGACAGTCGCCTCTCCTCCCACTGCGTCAGTCTGAGTGTTATTATCCCACCTGTCACGCTGATGTTAACGGCGTCGCTGCGTTCGCCTGCTGCAGATTCACACCAGTAAACTCCAGAGTCGCTTTCATACAGCTCAGATGTGATGCATTCAGTTTCATCGATGTGAGACGAATAAAAGGGACAGAATCCATTTATTTGTTTTGATGTATTTCGTCTGACTCTAAACTCGGACGAGTTTCCCTCACAGCTCAGAGTCACAGACTCATACTGGAAGAACTGGGATCTGATGGGAGAGAGTCTCAGGCAAACTGCAAAGACGAGAAAATGATCTTTAGAATCTGTTTATGGTTTATTTAAATCACACAATAACGTTAATCCCATTTTAATTATTGATCAGTTGAGGTTATTTAGTTCAGACAGAATCACATTGTTTTCTCAGCTGCTTTGCTGTTGAGCAACTAAAGAAGTTGATGCAACTCAGAGTCGGTTAGTGTTGCTCATCATAAATAATCGATCTGACCTGATAAATCTATACCGATCAATGAGCAGGAAATGATCTGATCTGGAGGAGCAGTAAAACTTTTCCCCACAATAAAGTAATTACTGAGCAGAACATGATTATTATGAAAAACATTCCAGTTTTTCTTGTATTTTAGTGACGGTGAGCTTAGATCTTGACTTGAGAGAAATGTTTTACTGAAGTTTCTTCTGGATTAAAAAGAAAAATAAATAAATCTAAACTTAAAAAGTGCGTAAGAATCAATAAAACACAAGACGGTTCAGAAATAAACCATATTGTTACGTTAAAGAGTCTGTAAAGTAAATTAAAGCTGATTTTTACTCACCAGCGACGGCACAGAGAGCCGTTATCTCCATCCTGAGCTGCTGAACCGACAGACAGACGGTTTGTTCATCTCAGCTCTGCTTTTGTGTCAAACGAGCCGCAGCTTCCTGCCAGAAAGATCTCCAGGTTCAAAGGTGCGAAACTTAGTGTAGGTCAAACACTTTGGCCCACTGGAGTCTGCAGGAATCAGAGGAAAGATGTCATCAGTCTAACCGCTGGTGCAGTTTGCAGCTGCAGGAAATATCAGATGAAATTAAAGGTGCATTCCCAAACTTCATCAGTCTGAGCCCAACCAGACGTCATGAAGAGACGACAGCTGCTGAAAACATTGGTGACAATTCATCATTTCCCTCTATTTAGTGTGTTAGTTATTCCTCCAGTTTCCGTGGTGACCATTAAATACTTTCCTCTGGTTCAGATTTCACTCCATAAAGATCCAAAATGGCGTCTCTCAACTCTATCTGATAAAGACACTTGTTGATTCACACTGATACAGAAACAGCAGTTTGTCCTCAACACTGCGGAGCTCCATTAAACCAGCATTATATGGTGCTACTGCGCCCTCTGGTGGAGAAAAGCAAGTACAACATATTCAGAAATTATTAGCAAACTGTGTTTTGATGAAAAATAAAAAAAATACACTTTTGATATTGAAATTGAGAAAATCTGATATATTTTTTATTTGTTAATGATTTGGCTTCTTCTTCTTGTTTTTGGATATTAATGTTTTTTTGTTTTTTTTTAGGTGTTGAGCCTTTGTTGGATCAGAACCAACACAGACAAATAGCCTGAGTGTCTCCTGATGAAGGCTGGAGACACAGAGAGAGAGAAGAGACCAAAGCACAGAAACATTTTCATCTTAAAACAGTTTTGCTTTCAGTTTTGTGTTTTTCATGATTTAGTTTTCACAAGCTGTGGTTGTGCATGTTGCAACAGGACACAAAGAAGAAGTATAACTCTCTGTTCTTCTGGCTCAGTTCCCAGACGCAATAATGAATGTGTTGTGACTGATCCTGCATTGTACTAAGATCCAAAAGCCAAAAGTCCCAGATAGTGCCTCAGGAGGAAGTGTTCAACTCACTCAAAATAGAAAGTATGTTATTAAAATAATATTCTCTGAGTTGACTTCTTGCAAAAGTTAAAATATAAACAATAATTTAGTTTTGAAAACTGTTTCACTCCTTCACCAAACGAGGAAGCTGAGAAGAGCAAAGACGAGCCGATTTCTGGATTTAACTCTGATTTTAAATCTTCTGATGCTTCAGTTTACAATCAGAAGCTTTAATTTAGGAGTTTTCAGCGAAATGAAGATTGAAATGTCTTCAGTGGAGATGCTGAGAATGGAAATGATTCATATTCACTGATAGAGACAATCTGCTGACGTAACATCTATTTAGATCTAATCTGCAGCATCTAGAAGCAGATTGACTGTAGAGACCTTTAGGTCTGACGTAAAACTGAACCTTCACTCTGAAGACGTCTTTCCTCCTTTAGTTTAGTTTTTGCAAAATGACACAAACTTCCTGTTTTCTTACTGGAAGTTAATAAAGCAGAACCACCATTGAACTGTATCATCATGTCATGACTTGTTAGGAATCCCAGTTTCCCTCGTTCAGATCAGAGGTAAAACAGCAGCTGCTCACATTTCACAGACATTTCCATTATGAGGTTTTAACTGAACATTGTTCCATGTTTTTACCTGATTAAAATATCATATTACATCTTTTTATGATTATTTTGACAAACTTCTTCAATCAAACACCATTTATTCCCATAATCAGCACAAACTCACAATCAGAACTCCACAAATTTACTCAAAATATTTTATCATGTTAATACCACATTGTAAAAACACTTTCCTACAACAAATATGACAAAAATCACTTATTTCTTAGACAAGCCTGGTATCAGAACAATAAATGTTCTGCTGATCTTCCTGCTGTCAGATCATTAAATATGAAGAAATGAAAAGTCGACCATTAAGAGCAGAAATCGTCTCTATTCAGCTCCTCTGCAGTTTCTGCAGTAAAGCCAACATTACATCCCTCCTCTCTCAGGACAGAGGTCTCACTCTGTCTGAGTTTCTGCTCCAGTTTCCTTCATTTCATTCTGAAGGATTTATTGCTGATGGAGATTCAGCAGAAAATAATCGTCCTCTAAACCTTTACATGGTTTCTGGATGCTGTTCGTTGTCCACTAATAACCTCCACTGAAGGTTGATCAATTCTGAGTCACTGTGTTTAATTTCTACCATCTGGTCTTTAATCATGTTCACCTTTGACCTTGTGTGGTTCATATCTGCAGGTTTATCACTGTGTGAAATTCACTTGGACTGAAAATGTCTAGAATTGTGTAAATTGTATGAATGTTGCCAAACTTATTGATCAATGTGGAAGAAATCTGTCAATAGTTATAAGCATAATGAATGATATGATGTTTAGATGAACTGTTCATAAAGTCAGTTTGAGATTGTTCAGCAGGTTTCCTGTCAGGTTAAGACACGTTGGTTAAGGTGGAGCTTGTTTTGAACTCAGAGAGGTTTTGTAATTCATGATGCAAGTTGGAACCTGCTGAGACTGGAAAGGGACGTTGCAGAACCAAATGATAAGGAAAAGGACATAAAAGACAGAACAGAGCTGGGAGCCTGAGAGACACCTGGATTCTCAGACTCTGCAGACGTGGATCAGGAACACGGTTGGATTTTATGTTGTGATGGATTTTATGAGTAAGTTTATCATATTTATTTCCAGTTTTTAATATTCTATGTAACATGACAGAATATTAAAGTCATTGCAGGTTAAGGAACCAAAGGGAAACATTTTATGTCAGAAAAAGTTTATGTTTTGTTTGTAATAAATATGTGAAATTAATCTAGATGTTTCTGGGTTATATATTAAAAATATAATCCTCTGTTTCCATATTTTTATTTTTATTGATCTATAATGTCTATATTGACTATTTACTGTTATTGATAAAATCTCTAATTTGTTTTATTTTTTTGAGTTAAAGTTGTTCCTTGTATGTATTACCACTTGCCACTGTCAACACTCTTGCACAGTTCCTGTACCTGGTCACTAAGCGATTGTTGAACACATTGTTGATGTGTTCAACAATGCTCCCTGATGATGCACAAAACATCTGGTGCAAATTGATTTGTATAGTAAGGAAACATAGCTGTTGGCAAAACCTAGGGGGCTGCAGTGGAGTCAAATTACAATTTTAAGCTACTGGGTTCTTTAGAGGTGAGTAAAGGTCAATCTTATCAGTTTTTGTTCAAATAGAATGATACATGTATGACTCAGAGACAACCGTATGCAACCGTATGCAAACGGCGAGGGATCAGAATTCGCCATTCAGCCACGCCCACACACTGCATAAATCACAGAGTAAAAGAAAGAAAAATAGTAGAAAAACTGGTGACTTCCTGTTGGAAGAGGCAGGGCTAAAGTGGTGTCACCATTTGACCATTTGAGTGTGATGATCTTTGGTCTGTGATGATACAAATGAAGGTTGGTGCAGCTCCCCCTCATATGGGGAAGTTATTCCACCTTGATGTTTTGTGATGAATGGTCAGATTTGAGAGGTTTGACCACACCCCAGACATGGAGAGAGACAAACATGTTTATTGACTATTTACTGTTATTGATAAAATCTCTTAAAGTCTGTAAAACTAGAAAGAAGCTAATTTGTTTTATTTTTTTGAGTTACAGTTGTTCCTCATATTGTTAGTGATGATGTTCCTGATGTTCTGCTGCCTCTCCTCCTCTTCCTCTCTCAGGATGAAGATGATCTCCAGCATCCTGCTGCTCCTCATCCTCAGCTCATGTCTCTGTGGTCAGTCTCCATCTTGTCTTTGTGACAGAAAGCTCTCTAGATGGAGCTGAAAGACTCCCATGTTCCAGTTCTCAGTGTGTCTGCTCCTCTCTTTCCCTCTCTGTCTCCTCAGCAGCAACATTTGTAGTGAATGTGACACAGAGCAGCTATCAGGCAGAGGAGAAGCAGAGCATCACTCTGGAGTGGACCTTCACCACCAAGACTCAGGGAACCTGGAAGAATCTGTTCATCTACTGTGAAGCGAACACGGATCATGGAGTCTTAGTTCTGTATCAGGTCCATGAAGGAGTTGAGATTCCAGAGTCTCAGGATGATCAGTTTTCAGGACGAGTCCAGAGCGACAAAGACGTCCTCAGAGAAGGACGAATCAGACTCCATGTGTCCAGACTGAGGACTGAAGACTCTGGTCTGTATCTGTGTGACGTGAAAACTGAAGGTGGATTCAACTCTGGAAGATGTCGACTCAGCGTTTCTGGTGAGAAGAAATATTTTACTCAGATAAAATCCTGAGTTGCTGAATTTCTTCATCTTCTTCATGAATCCTCCTGGATCTCAGTTTCCATCAAATATTAATAAATATTTCTGATTTCTCTCCCAGAAGCTGCTGATCAGATCCAAATTCAGAGACCAAGTTTGACTCCAGAACTAAAGAGAGGAGGAAGGAACATCTTCATCATCATCATTACTGTGGGACTGATAGCACCAGCTCTGATGGTTCTAATAATAATGTTGATTATTTTGCTTAGGAAGAAAAGAAGGAATCATTTAACAATGTAGATGAAACAAACAATCCAGATAACGAGGTTGTTCACAATAGTTTAGTTTAAAACGAATTTTTCCAGCACAGAAATATCAGATTTATTTCCATTTATTCTGATCAACATGTTGGATCATCAATGAATGTTTGTAATAATGGCGACTTTGAGTCATTTATTGTTTTTGTTTTAGACATTTTAAATAATTTCTAAAGGTTTCTGGACTCAGTAAGAATTATTGACCAATTATTGTGTCTGATAACTGATCGGTAATTAAGACTGAACCATTGATCAGATATTGGTTCATTGATCATCAGCCATTTTGTGGTTTTTCACATCATCAATGTGACCAAAGTAATGAATTTGTTATGTTTACATAAATGTTTTTTATTTTTAAATCCTTTTATTGTTGAATTATGCAGATATTAATGTTTTATTTTCACAGATATTTTTAACAAATACTTTTATAAATATGTTATGAAACTAAACATCTAAAGATTTTGAAGAGGTTGTTATAAAAATAAACTTTTTCCTATTTTTAGGTAAAATCAAAGGATTAACTTTAAAAGGAATATTTTTATACTTTAAATTTATTTTAGAAATTAACACAAAACATTATGACATAAATGTGTTTTGTTTCCTTTAACATAAATCTTTACTGTCAGTATTATTTTGTCATTTCTTTGTTGAAATGTTATAAATATGAAATTTTCATTTCTTAAAAAGTTACGTCTTCAACAAGTTCAACGTTTTTTATATAAACTTAATGTTTCAACTCAAATTGTTTTATGAGTTTTTATTTTTGATCAAATGTATTTTTGTGAATCTTGTGGTTTTCTATCATGTAATGTTTGAGATTGTGTTACTTTGAGCTGCTGAACTGAATTTATCTTATTGTAAATATTGTAAAGTGCAGAAGCTGAAGTTTAATAAATATAACTAATGAGATTTAAAGAAGATTTATTTAGTACAATAAAATAATAACCTGTCTGTGTTGTTGTTCTGCTGCAGGAAGATAAAATCTGATAAATCCTCTGTGTTGTCATAGAAACTCTCTGGTCTTTATGTGAGCCACTTTCTGCAGATGAAAAATCATTTATTAAAGTTATTTAAGCTCATTTTAACTGTAGAAAATGAAAACATTTCAGAAAATTACTTTAACTCCTTGGTTTTTACAAACTGCAGAAACATCCCATAATAGACAGCAGCATAAATAGTTATGTTTAAAAAACTAAAAACTCCTGTTCTGAGAGATTTTAGTTAAATAAACTTAAATAGTTTATTTAATCCAGAGCTGAAATAAACTATTAGTCTCTTTAAGCCTAATAGTTCAGAGGTTTTCCTTCAGAATAAAAGCTGAACTTCAGATTCTCCAGCAGAAATAATTTTATTTTCATGTGTCGCTTTAAGAAGCTCTCAATGCTGGAGAACTCCTGCGCTTCCATTAGCAGCCAGCAGGGGGCGCTACGAGGATAAAACGAGGCTCCTTCTCCTGCCTCTTCCTGCTCTGACATGGTGACACTTCAGATGAGTTTTGTTTGTTTGGTCAACAATATTTTAATCTATTTTATTTAAGCAGGTGAACCCTGTTGAGATCTAGATCTCATTTTCTAGAGGAACCTGGGCAGAAATCTGCAACTCGCAGCAACCTGGAGACAAAAGTCAAACTAATTAATACATTTGCACTAATTAATACATTTGCACTAATTAATGCATTTGCACTAATTAATACATTTGCACTAATTAATAATTTGCACTAATTAATGCATTTGCACTAATTAATACATTTGCACTAATTAATGCATTTGCACTAATTAATGCATTTGCACTAATTAATACATTTGCACTAGATTCAAACAAATACTAAACTGTTTAAAAGACTACAAGTCCCATCAGGCCTTGTTGTCTGGCTGAATATCATCTGGACTGAGTTCATCCAACCTCTGGAAGGAAATGATGAAAACTTTCTCTGATCAGTTGAGATGTGAAGATTGAATCCTCTGACATTTAAAGCTGCTGGTTTCAACGTTTTGGTGGCAGCAGATCAACAATAACATGAAACCAAAGTGAAATCCTGACAGAGGAGAGACTGAAGGAAGAAACCACAGAAACAGACGGAGGATCTGCTGGCATCTAAAGTCCAACAGGCTGATAGAACCAGGTTCTGGTTCCTGCTGACGACCCAGAGACTCTGATCTCTACCAGAACCAGAACCACAGTCAGAACCAGAACCAGAGTCAGAACCAGAACTAGAGTCAGAACCAGAACCAGAGCCAGAACCCGAACCAGAACCAGAACCGGAGTCAGAACCAGAACCAGAGTCAGAACCAGAGTCAGAACCAGAGTCAGAACCAGAACCAGAGTCAGAACCAGAACCAGAGCCAGAGTCAGAACCAGAACCAGAGTCAGAACCAGAACCAGAACCAGAGTCAGAACCAGAACCAGAGTCAGAACCAGAACCAGAACCAGAGGCTGTCAGACAGGAAAACAGTCTCAGTTACGTTTCTAGAGCATCTGGACCTCAGAGTCTCTGAGACACTTTGAAACAGAACCACTTCAGTTTAAATGAATCCTCCCAGTTCCACCAGTTCAGTCTCTCTGTGTTAAACTGGGACGTTCTGAACATGAAGAAAATAAATGTTTGACTAAACGGTTCTGGACAGTTTTCATCCTAGAAATACTGCAGACAGAACTTCAGTTTCTAAGTTCAGGATCTGATTAAAGCCTTGATGTTGTTGTGAATTCAGACGGTTTATAATAAATGATGATTATTTTATGATTTTCTATCAACTGAATGTATTTTCTGAGCTCTGCACTGAATATATTCAGAGAAAATCTCCAGATCTCAGTTTGTCATTGTTTCATTGTAGAAAATGAACCAGAGGCATGCTGGGAAATGTAGTGACAAAACTGAGCTGGAGCTGCAGCTGAGAAAACTTGGACTGCAGTGATGAAGGACATGAGGACAAAAGGTTTTGGATTTATGTGAGATTTCATTTTTGTGCAGAACCTGTAAAAGAAGAAGTGATGAACATAAACTGGTTAACTTCCTCTTCACACAGTTTACTGACAGCAGGGGAAGTTGTGGCTCATGATCTGTTTTTCATCTGCAGGTCTGCAGATTCACAGGCCTTTAATGTAAAATTAGAAGTTAGATAAGATTTTTTCTTTTCTTGTCATGTTACCTTCAGCATGCTCTTCAGGATAAAATTAAAATACAAATAATTAACCTTTAATGGTTATAATGTTGCGACAGACTGGCGACCTGTCCAGGGTGACCCCGCCTCTCGCCCGGAACACAGCTGGAGAGGCACCAGCACCTCCCGACCCCGTTAGGGAGAAGGGTGACGGAAAATGGATGGATGGATGGTTACAATGTCAGAGATCAAATTCATCACATATATGGATGATTTAACTCTGGTGCCACTGATAATAGATCTATAAACCTATAGATCTATAGATTTTCTGTTAGAGACACAATAAATATCTTTTATTGTGCAACATGTGAAAACATGGAGGATCTGAACAGGAAGTTAAACTTCCTGATTTGATACCAAAGTTACTTGATTTACTTGTGAGTTTCCCCACAAATGTAAGTGCAAGTATTCTTGCAAGTAAACCAATATTAATAGAACTATTTTACTTTGAATCTTATCCAAATACTCAAAATGTTTAAATTTCATTATTTAAAACTTTGATGCTATGAAATGAGGAATAATCTCAACTATTTTTATAAATCTGCAGACTTGATCTTTAATCCAGGAAACCTTCTCTTCTTGTCTCTTCTCTCTCTCTGACTATGATTTATTATGATTAGATAGAAAAATGAAGCAGAATTAAAACTAATCTCTGTTAGAGGAAGAAAACTGTTCAATGAAGCAACAACTGGAGCAAACATCTGGTTTATAGCAGCTGATCTACTGATTCTAGCTCTATAAACTTCTGGAATAGATTTTATTGAACTGAAGTGAATCAAACTGATTCTAATCAGAATCCAGATACAGTTTTCATTGATCAGAGAATTTCTAAAAATTAGATAAAACTCAGGATTCACATTGAAATGTTATTAAACAGTCAACAAGACATTTTTAGAAACAGGAAGGAACTGATGGTGATTTCAGGTCACATGTTGGTCGTTCATGACACTGACAGGAACTAAAACTGTAGACTAGAAACAGTTCGTAGTTTTTCTCTCACTTTGCTTCATGTATCAATCAACAACTGATCGGCTCTACAAACTCTGAGGAACAATGAAAACAATCCAACCAGGTTAGTAAGTATATATTAGTTTGGTTTACATTGTTTAGACTTCAGTTCAGTCAATAGTTTTATTGATGTTTTTGTAAATTTGCCTTTTAACTAAGACAATAACCTAAATAATAAATGTTAATATATCTGATAACAGATCAATAAATCAGTGGAATCAAAGTGATTTTAATCAATAACAAATTATTTTCATTCCTGTTTCATTCTTGAATTGTGAAATGTTGAAAGTGCTTGAACAATTAATAAAATTAAATTAATAATTGATCAAATTTGATTGATTTAATCCAGAGATCTCTGAATTATGAAGATATTTGGACTTAAAGTCTCAACAGATAAATGTGTTTTATTTGATCAAATGTGAATTTTAATCTGTTTGAGGTTCTTCTGTTTAAAGAAAGTTTCAGAAAAACAAATTTATGTCTGAATGTTGAAAATTAAAGATCTAAACAGATTTTCTTTCTAAATTAAATTCAAACTTGGTAAATTATGGTGTTTGTTCTTTATGCAGATTAAATACATTTTCTTTCTTAATCCAGATTATTATTCTACTGTTGTGTTAGAAAACAAAACTAATCTTAGTAAATCAACCATTTAATGTGAAAGTCATTCTTTCAGAATAAAAGCCTTAAACCTGTTTCTCTCCCACAGGATTCAAATTTCAGTCACAACTTAAAGTAAATCAGCTGATTTTTGTTTCCTTTAACTTTTAAAAGTATAAACACTGATATCCCACACAAATGTGATCAATATTTTATCTCAGTAAAGTTTGAATAATGAGTTTAAGTTGCTCATCATAAAGTGGCAGAAATGCAGGTTAAATGTAAATACTGAGAGGAGCTGTAGTTCTCCTAGTTCTCCAGCAGGTGGAGCCATTTCTCTGCTTCTCTTTGTTTTTCTATTTGCCATCAGCAGGAAATGTTGATGACAAACATCTGATATCCTGACTGAACTAATTCAGTAAATTAGAGATTAAACAGACGAATTACCAGGAACAGATTGATGCAGATTATTTATCATGAGAAACTCAGTGAGAATTTATTTATTTAACATGTGGGATTATTTTAGATTGCAAGAAGGAAATCCATAATTCATTGCTATGAATCCAGTTGTTCCTTGTACTGATGTTCTGCTGCCTCTCCTCCTCTTCCTCTCTCAGGATGAAGATGATCTCCAGCATCCTGCTGCTCCTCATCCTCAGCTCATGTCTCTGGTTTGGAGCTGAAAGACTCCCATGTTCCAGTTCTCAGTGTGTCTGCTCCTCTCTTTCCCTCTCTGTCTCCTCAGCAGCAACATTTGTAGTGAATGTGACACAGAGCAGCTATCAGGCAGAGGAGAAGCAGAGCATCACTCTGGAGTGGACCTTCACCACCAAGACTCAGGGAACCTGGAGGGAACTGTTCATCATCTGCAGCTTATTAGCTCCTCATAAACCGCTAGTTCTGTATCAGGTCCATGAAGGAGTTGAGATTCCAGAGTCTCAGGATGATCAGTTTTCAGGACGAGTCCAGAGCGACAAAGACGTCCTCAGAGAAGGACGAATCAGACTCCATGTGTCCAGACTGAGGACTGAAGACTCTGGTCTGTATCTGTGTGACGTGAAAACTGAAGGTGGATCCAACTCTGGAAGATGTCGACTCAACGTTTCTGGTGAGAAGAAATATTTTATTCAGATAAAATCCTGAGTTGTTGAGTTTCTTCATCTTCTCCATGAATCCTCCTGGATCTCAGTTTCCATCAAATATTAATAAATATTTCTGATTTCTCTCCCAGCTGCTGCTGATCAGATCCAAACTCAGAGACCAAGTTTGAGTCCAGAACCAGAGAGACGAGGAAGGATCATCATCATGATCATCATCATCATCATCATCATCATCATCATCATCATCAGTGTGGGACTGACAGCAGCTCTGATGTTTCTTCTTTCTTATTTTTTACAGAAATGTTTTCTACCACTAGATGTTTATTTTAATAATGATAAAGAGAGAAGAGATAGTTTAGTCACTTCATCGTTAGAAACAGTTTGATCAGATTTAGAGGAATATAAATTTGTAGCATCAAACAACAAATTAATTTATTTGGTCGATTATTTTCAGCAGCTGAAAGATTTTAAATCTGAAACTCAACATAAATGAGCCTTAAAGATAATTTAATCTGAGATTATAATTTATTGTTAAATTCAGTTTTTCAGGTTTTATCTGATTTTATTCCTTCTGTTCATGAACCAGCAGCAAAGTGATGTTCTGGTTCTGACCCGCTGGCTGCTGGAAACAGACATTCTGGACTGAACCAGAACCTGGAACCAGAACCAGAACCTGGAACCTGGAACCAGAACCTGAACCAGATCCTGGAACCAGAACCTGGAACCAGAACCAGAACCTGAACCAGATCCTGGAATCAGAACCTGGAACCAGAACCTGGAACCAGAACCCTGATCTGAGCTGCTTTAAGCTGCAGCAGCTGATGAACCAGTGAAGTTCTGGATCTGCTCCACTGGTTCTGGTTCTGAAGGTTCTGCTGTAAATAAATCCAGATTTCTTCCCTCATGTTGTCAGAACCTGATTCTCTGCAGAACCTTTTAACATCCAACATGAGCTGCAGCTGTTTGGACCTCAGCAGAACCAATCCAGCTGCTGGATCTGATCCTCAGACCAGTTCTACCATCAAGGGGTTCTACTGAGCGCCACCTGGTGGTGGAGTTAGAACTGTGAGCTGATAGAGCTGAAGGTCTGAGTGATGGACCGACTGACCGGTTCTGTTTGATTTGTTCTGGTTTTTATATTTTGTCCATCGCTAATATTCACCGTTAAGTTTTATCTTCTAACATTTATGATAAATTGTTTGTTTTATTGATTATATAACAACATGCTGGACAAAAACTAAACGGTAAAACCCACATTAAGGCCAAATGAGTTTATTTATAGAAAGTGATGAAGAGGAGCTGCTGCTTCAGAAATGTTCAATATCTGAATATCGATCAGCTGATCACTTTTGGTGTTGAATTTTTGTTGCTTTATAAAATTGATGTTAATTAAAATGATGAATTTGCTGTTTGTTTCTTATGTGAGCATCAACACACAAGTTTATAATAATCATATCAGAGTCTTTACAATCCAACAGACGATCAGATGCATCATGACCTCCTGTGTTAAAACACTAATTACTCATTTATTAATGTTTCATTTTCTCCCAAGTGAGAAAAATATGAGCAAATATCTTGTTAAATATTTACTTCTTAATTTTCTAACCTTCTTTCAAAACTGATATGAGAATCTAAAATATTTGCTTTGATATTTCTGCAAACTGAATGTAGAAATGAACCTTTAAAACTCCACATGTTCACACAGACAGACGTTTGCAATCAGTTTATTGATTTACTGACATTAAAGTTACAGAAAAACATGAAGGAAATATTTTCAATTTGTGAATATTTAAATTTGTCATGAAGCATCAGAAAACTAAAATAGACAATAAATATTTTTATTACAACTGAATAATTCATTACAATCTAACATTTTACTCATCAAATTGATCAAATCTAACTTGATGTTTCTGTGGTGGTAAAATTTCATCAACCAAACTGAAGGGAACAAAACTTTGATCTGTATTATCGTTTATATCTAAGCTTGTTAAATTATTATTTTTTTTGTTTTTCTTTACTTTTTTTCTGACGCATAAAATTAAGTTTGTAATTAGAAACATCAGAGCTGTCAGTCCCAGAGTGATGATGATGATGATCATGATGTTCCTTCCTCGTCTCTCTGGTTCTGGAGTCAAACTTGGTCTCTGAGTTTGGATCTGATCAGCAGCTGCTGGGAGGACATCGCAGAGAGGCGCTGCCTATCCCGCGCTCACCAGATCCTCTCTGACGCCACCCACCCCACCCATGGACTGTTTTCCCCTCTGGCGTCTGGCAGAAGGTTCCGCAGCAACTTGTGCAAAACAACCAGACTACTGAACAGTTTCTTCCCCCGGGCCATAAATGCCACATAACACCCCTTCACACACACACACACACACACCCCCACACACACACACACACACACACACACACACACACACACACACACACACACACCCACACGCACACACACGCGCACACACACACACACACACCCTCACACACGCACACAAACCAAACCCCCCGCCCCCAAGGACATGGTCAACACACACACTTTAGCTTTGTTTGCAATACTGAACTTTTGGATTCTGTAGCACCTTATTCTCAGCTCTTATATATTTTTTCAGCCATATTGTATTTATTGTGTAGTATTAGGTTTTAGCTCTGTTGCACTGGTAGCTGAGTAACAACATTTCGTTATCAAGATTCACCTTGTGTTCTCTTTGAACAATGACAATAAAGAAAGTCTAAGTCTAAGTCTAAAAGCTACGGTGGCTCCTGAGGTGTAAACACTACAACATTAAGGAAAACACAACAACATTAAGGAAAACACAACAACATTAAGGGAAAACACAACAACATTACTTGAAAACACAACAACATTAACAAAAACACAATACATTAACTAAAAACACAACACATACAAAAAACACAATACATTAACGAAAACACAACAACATTAACGACAACACAACGGAAGAGGTAGGTCCCAGTGGGAGACCTAAGAAGTCGCTGATTGACGACAGCTCGTTTCTCTTTTGAACCGGAAGTTATTCTGGAATGAGTCTTAGTGAACGCATGCTAACCGACACTTCGTGGTTGATCTGTAGCATGTCCAGTATCACCTGTATGTATGTGTTACCCTGCAACCTTGGGTGGCAGAGTAATGTAATATAAAGGATCTTCCTCCAACGTGTGTTGCTGTGACACAGGAAAGATGAGACACACACGTTGAGTTCTCGTTAACATCCAACGGAAGATTAATTCTTTTTTGTGAGCTCGCTCTTTTCTATGCCACCAATGCAATGCGCCCCCTAGTGGTCATGTGGAGAATTGCGTGGACAAACTGAAACAACACTTAATTTGATACAAGAAATTAAAAGATACAAAATAAAAAATTGTGTTTGGGGTGTCTATTTTCTTACATATTTTCTTTATTTTCTGGTAACTTATTTTTCACCCCTCTACACTTGTCCTGACTCAAAATATTCCCGAATAGCTGTACTGAGGTTTGGATCACTGAGAACGTTCATGTATTTAACGATCAAATTAAAGCCAGAATAACTTCCGGTTCAAAAGAGAAACGACCTGTCGTCCAATCAGCGACTTCTTAGGTCTCCCACTGGGACCTACCTCTTCCGTTGTGTTTTCGTTAATGTTGTTGTGTTTTCGTTAATGTTGTTGTGTTTTCGTTAATGTTGTTGTGTTTTTGTTAATGTTGTTGTGTTTTTGTTAATGTTGTTGTGTTTTTGTTAATGTTGTTGTGTTTTCGTTAATGTTGTTGTGTTTTTGTTAATGTTGTCGTGTTTTCGTTAATGTTGTTGTGTTTTTGTTAATGTTGTCGTGTTTTCGTTAATGTTGTTGTGTTTTTGTTAATGTTGTTGTGTTTTTGTTAATGTTGTCGTGTTTTCGTTAATGTTGTTGTGTTTTTGTTAATGTTGTCGTGTTTTTGTTAATGTTGTAGTGTTTTGCACCTCAGGGCCACCGTAAAAAGCTGTTAGAGCAGGCACAAACGACTTTTACTAGTTTCATCTTGTCTCTCTAAGTCAGGTTAATAAAACAGCCTCGTGCTTCACAAACAGGTTCCAGCTTTTTATATTAAATCCACTTCCTTGAACTGTTTTTATCTTTGTCAATTTTGTCCACAATTCATTATTTTTACACAATTCTAAACACATTTTCAGCCACTAAAGCAGAGTTTCTACTTTGATTTTTCTCTGAACATTAATATGAAGCACTGAAGGTGAACATGATTAAAGCCCAGATTAAACAAAAATAACTCAGAATCCTTCAATCTAATAATGTGAAAAATAACCAGTTAAAGGTGCAAACAGGTTCAGAAATTAAAAAAGAATCATTCAAATAAGGGAGAATAAAAGCTGATGGATCATTAATGCAAAAAACTTTATACATTGAAACAAAAAAGACTGAAATAAAAATGAAAAATCTTCCATTAGTCATGTAAAATTTAACTGACACAAAAAGTAGAAATAAAACATATAAAGTTTTAATAATGATAGAAAAAAATGATGTTGTAGCCAATTAAGGAGAATATTTAATAAGATAAAATAAAACTCAATAAAAAAACAAAATGAAAACATATTAAAGAGAATTACAGAAGTTCAGGTAAAAGTCCAGGATGGCTGCAGATACATCAATTAATAACACATTTATCTGATCCTTTGTATATATATTTTATTTTGTTTAAATAGAGAAATGTTCTGTTACTCTTTCACACTGACCATGTGACTGAGTTTAATTATTCAAGCTGAAACAAAAGCATTTCTCACCTGCAGACAACTGGACAGTTAAGTTTGTGCTCACAGCTGTAACAAAAATGTCCTGCTGGCTGCGACGAGTCACACCCAAACCTAAAACTTGCTTCTTGCTCAGAGGAAAAACCCAGCAGAACAAAACCTGCTAAAGCTGCCTCCTCTTATTTTTGCCTCCAGGTTGAGCTACTCAGAGGTTCCCAAAAATATTTGGGCCGTCCCTGTGAATTACAATAAAATACCCCCAAAAAAGAAAAAAAAAAAAAACTGGACACACACATCTTTCAACCAACATAAACCTGAACACATATTTCAGGTTTACAAACTTCACTGAAGATTATTTCACACTTCAGGTTGCAACAAAACAAACTACAAACCATCTTTGAAACACTTTTGTGTAGCAAAAACTTTGTTTGCTCTAAGTTTAACTTTCACAAACTCACATGTTTAAGTCCCAAATCTAAAACTTTGAAGATTTCCTTGACTTAAATAGTAGAAGTTAAGTGATTCAGTCAAAAATATTTTAAAGTGCATTACATCCACTCTATGGCCAAACCAGAGAAACATTTGTTGCTGTTGAAAACAGAACAATTATCAACAGACAGGAAAAACCCTGAGACTGTGTTAGAGGAGGATGAAACAGTGAAGGCAGCAACACTTGGGTTTGATCTGACTGAACCAAACGACTCCTGGAACAAAGTCCTTCAGACGGATGAGACCAAAGTCAAAATAAACTGAGAAACCAAACACACAATAGCAGCAGCAGCAGAGAAGCTGTGATGCCCTGGGCTTGTTTTACAGTCTTCATATCCTCCAGGTTCTGCTCTGGTTACCAAGGAGACGAAGTGAAATGTGAGGCCGTCTGTCCTCCAGCAGCTTCAGGACCTTCAGGTTCTGCTGAACGGAGATTCAGGGAAAGTTTGACCATCAGAGCTGCTGCTGTCAGTAACAGAGAAACATGGAGGCTGATCTCCTTCCTCAACCTTCTGCTTCTGGATCCAAGGTTGTTCTCTGGGTTGCAGAGACATCAGCAGCTGCTGGACAGACAGAATAACAAAGGAGATTTATTAAATATTTCACTCAGAATAAGAAAATGTTCTTGATAAACTGTTTGGGTTTGGTTTGTTTTAATATGTAATGGCTTTGAATTAAAAAAACATCCTGCAGAACAACAAAGTTTAAACCTAAAAGGTTTTAATTTTTTAATATCAGACGGTTAATGAACATTAAGTATCATAAATATGACAGTAAATTTAAGGGTGCTTTTCTTTGCTTGGATGCTGAAAAGGCATTTGACCAAATGGATCTACTGTGTCCTGTAGATCAGTGGACACCAACATTTTCATGAACAAAAAACAGGTTGGGATGAAGAGAATGTGGCAGATTATCAAGTAGATTGTCACACCCTCAGGAGGATATTCTTACATCAAACTGTCTCACTCTGGCATATCGCCAATAGAGCAAATTCCAGAGTGATCAGGAAACAGATTAAACTGGAATCGGTTTCAGAAACATTCTGCTGTTGGCAATGACTTTATTTCTATTCTGGTCTCTAACTGCTCATCATTTCTTCCTTTCTTTATGGATGTTCTTTGCAGGGCGTTCATATCTGCATTCCTCTCTGCTGCAAGAGAAAACCGTTTCATTCTCTTCATTTTGTTTGTGAATGTTTGTAAATAAACAGTTAGATTTAGAAAACGTACAAACAAATATCTTCTCATGGGACGTAGCCCTGCTGGGGGATAAGCACCCCTAAAGGTCAAATCCTAGAATGGCCCAGGGGTCAAAGGTCAGGCTGGGTGTGCACAGGAATCCAGAATCCTCCAACATCAAGAAGTTTCTAAACAAATACCTGCAGAACAAAATGCATCCATCAAAATGTTTAGTCAGAAGAGAGACTGAATTAAAGAAAAGCTTAGTGGGAACTGGGAAAAGTTTTGAGCTGAGAATCTATCAGCAAGAAGGTCCTGGGTTCGATTCCCGGCCCGGGGTCTTTCTGCACGGAGTTTGCATGTTCTCCCTGTGCGTGCGTGGGTTCTCTCCGGGTTCTCCGGCTTCCTCCCACAGTCCAAAAACATGACTGTCAGGTTGATTGGGCTTCCCAGATTCTCCTTAGGTGTGTGTGTGTGTGTGTGTGTATGGTTGTTTGTCCTGTTTGTCTCTCTGTGTTGCCCTGCGACAGACTGGCGACCTGTCCAGGGTGTACCCCGCCTCTCGCCCGGAACGCAGCTGGAGATAGGCACCAGCAACTCCCGACCCCGTTAGGGAGAAGGGTGACGGAAAATGGATGGATGGAATCAATCAGAACAGGACGAGGTTAGAGAAACACTGATGAGCTGTTCGAGTTCATCATGTCTCAGGAAAGGAAGCTGTTCTTTTTGTTTCAGAAAAGAAAGAGTTGCAGAGCTGAATAGACCTGCTGCATGAGGTGTGGTGGCAAACACAAAACTTTGCCTAATTTAGTTAAAAACTTGCAAAAAACAAAACAATAACAGGCCATCTGTCATGAAGTGGTGGTGGTGAGGCAGACGCTGGAGGCCCAGGTAAGGTGAGTGGTGTAGATTTATTAACAAAAAACAGTCCAAAACAACAGTCGACAAGTCTGCAGCCAGGCAGCACAGCTGAGCAGAAGCCAGGGCTCACACCAGTAGCAACTGGTCTAACAGGCGGCTCAAAACTAACAACAACGTAGTTTTGGTTCCTTGTCGTTGGATAAGGAACCAACGAGGAACAAAGGACACAGGAGGGATTAAATACACTGAGGGTAATCAAGGGAACAAGACAACGAAGAGACTCAGGACACAGAAAACTCAAATAAACCCAACAGAAACACACGGAACATGACACCATTAACCAATTAGCTATAAAATACGAACTCCTGGCTTTTTCAAGTAGAGATCAGGCTGATATGTTGGTGATAAATAATCACTTTATGATCTTAATGATCTTAAGGATCAATGAACCACAGAAATGAGCAGGATTGTAATGAAACAAATTATCCTGTCAAACCTCTCTGACTATCGTCCTCTACACCCGTCTGTTATCATCACTGTGCACTGATGTTTATTAAGCTCAGACACTGTTCAGAAATGATGGATCAGGTTGTTTGTCTGAGGACAGGAATCATCCACTGATGTTTATAGTGATGTGTTGCTGCTGGTCTCTGCAAAGTACACCATAACACTGACTGTAAAATCTGTTCTAGGAGAAATAAAGAGTCAAAGTGTCTCAGTGTTTGAGAAAGAGACATTTGATCCTCCATTTGTTTCTGAAAGTTGGTTTTCAGCTTGAACTGTTTTCTACATGTGACCTGATGCGTCTCTGAGACGTTTCTGCTGTTAGACTGAAAATATGATGGAGATGAAACTGAATCATATTTGATCTTATTTGCTCCAACATTCTTAGCAAAGCATCAACTTTAACAATGTTCATGATTTTTCACCTGCCATCATTTCATAGCAGCTTCTGAAGGAGGAACTTCAGAAACTAAGAGAAAATCAGCCTTCCAAGACAGGGAAAAGACCACCAGTATGTTACCTCTGCAGACAAGAAGGTCACACCAAGCCCATGTGCCCCAAGAATCAAAGAAAGCTAACTCAAATGTATTTGGTGCCTCATCAGAAGATGGATATTAAACCTGTAGTAAAGCAGTCAAATAAAATCATTCAAGTGAAGATTGCTGGACATAAAATGAATGCTTTAATAGATACTAGCAGCACACAGTCTCTAGTGCACGACAATCATGTACCAACTAATTGTTTATGCCCTTATGAAACAATATCAGTTTGCTGTGTACATGGTGATGAGAAAGTGAACCCCACTGCTGATATGTCTGTTGAGGTGCAGAGTTTGTCTGAGTTTAGTTTATTTCACCTCTTTTATGAGCTCAGTTTATCTTTTGTCATTTATGATTTTTGGGTTAAAATAAAAAAAAACTATTTTTCTCAAATATCCTGTGACTCCTCCTTTTTTTTAACTCAATCACAATGTTTATAAGCATAATAAATTAAACACTGATCAACATATTGGATCATTATTGATGCTTTTGATTATAACATTCATCAAAATGTTACGTCTACAGACCCTGCAGCTGTACAGGTGAACATCCAGGTGTTTCTCCAGCTGTTTTCATTCAACTGGTGACTTTTAATGACTTTGTGGTTTTATGATTTAAAGCACTTTGAATTTCCTTGTTGCTGAAATGTGTTACACTAATAAACTTGATTGATCATTTCTTTAAATGAATCAACATGATAGCAGTAAGAATCAATATAAATAATGCTGGAATTAGCACAACTAATTTTCCTCTGTTATCCCAAAGCAAAGCACAGAAAATAATACAAACACAAACAACATGAAATTACTACAGAAATAAGAAACTAGAGCAGAATAAACAAGGTGTTCTGCACATGACTGCATGTCTAGATAGTTTTCAACCAGCTTTCAGTTTAAGATCTCAATGTGACTCATGACTGCAGGCCTCTGATGCAATCAGCCAAAGTGGCTTAATAACAATAAATTCCTCTTTTTGTTCTACTCAAAGTCCTGATCTCAGCCCTACAGACATCCTACCAACATGATCTCATATTTCCTCAAATAATTTCTTTCTCTTTCTTTAGAAACACTTTGCAGCTTTTTAACTTCCTGTCTGCCTGAAAACACAGATCTGTCTCAACAAACTCAGAAACAAAACATCTTCAATAAAATGTTTTTATCCTTTTAGTTTCTGACCTTAAATCAACATTTTAATCCTGCATCTCAGCTCTGTTCAGTATTAATGCAACAATCTGTAGGAAGTTAAGATTAAATAGACGGGAATATTTAGGATCTGCTCTTTTACTTTTATTGATCACTTGGATGATGTGATGATTCTGAGGAGAGAAAAACATCAGAATGTGAAGCAAAATAAACCTTAAAGTTCAGCTTCTATTTATAACTGGAGGAAGAAGGAACTGCAGTACAAAATGAAACCAAACATGATAGAAGTGAATTATGACTGACTGGAAGAAGCGGCTTTAATTGTTACAGAAAGAGCAAATTCTTGTGGTTCAGGGAAATGACCTGTTTGTCTCCAGACTTTGACCCAGAAGCAAAATCAGGAAACTTTGTCTTTTCTCTGAATGTTTTCATTTAGAGACAAAAATACTTCAGCTTGATTCAGTGAATGTAGAAAACATTCATGTTACAAGAGCCTGCAGTTCATCCTGTCACAATCAGTAAGAAATCACATGATAAAAACAATAAATTGCTTTTCATTTGTTGTTTTTCTCTTTTCTTTCTTCCTGCTAAAAACCAGATGAATAAACTCTTCAGTCTGGTGCTTTGGCCTCAACCAGCCTGTTTTTGCAGGACAACTTGTCATGATTTGTGGTGTGTTACAAAACACAGAGATAGAAACAGAAACTGAGTTTTATGATTCGATTTAGAGCTAAAGAGAGTACAAAGGTTCAGGCAACTCAGTGAAAATTATGACAACCTACAAGACTTACTACACTGGTAGTGACTGACAAACTTGATAAGTTAACATGACTGTAACTAGGTGGCCTTTGTGGGTGGAGTTACAGTGAATATGAAAGTGGAGGCCCAGTCAGGTGGAAACATCAGTGGTTTATTCTTCAAACAGCATCAAGAACAAATCCACAGGTGAAGCTGCTGCATTAAATAGTCCCAGCTGTGAAGAATGTGAAGTGCACAAAATTCAGAGACTGAGGTCCAGACAAAAGTCAGGGAGCAAAACAATCTTTAATACATCTGCAGACGGAGATCAAAAAAACACACTGCATTAGGCACAAATTAGATTCGCTCTGCCAAACTCAGAGATGCATAGTTACTTTATTCATCTCTCTCTACTACCGAGGCGGAGACTCAATCTTCTAAGACCAAACAAGAGAAACAAAGGAAAACATACGGAACCTTGTAGCTCATTCACTGTTATGTTTATGGAATGTGAAAACTAAATAAAACAGCAAGTTCCCAAATAACTGTCTGGGAAAGTTCAGCAACCTGGGAAACTTACTTCAGTAGACACATCTTGTTTCATTAGTTTGTCTCCCAGCTGCACAGAAAACACCTTGACTGATACAAAAACATTACATTTATATGACACATAAAGAACATCATTTAATATGAATAAAACTTCTTCACAAGAACCAAACATATTTAACTCTCTGAGGAATAAAATACCGTTTACCAAACAGAAACATCTCTATTTACTTTTATAAATATTTCATATTTTATCCTTACATCATAACCACGATTATGAAACACCATAAAAACCCACCAACAATCTCTCTCCCCTTTTTTCCATGGCCTCACATAAACCTATAAATGGTTTCTGGACCCCATTGAAGCTTTTGTCCAAACAGCCTGGAGAAAAAGACGGGTGAGTCTTTTTCTAAACAGTTTATGCATGAACTTCTTCTGCATTAACACCACAGTTCTGCTTTGTAGAGAGATGCTGGTGGGTGGAGTAGAGAGCAGCTCTCTGCAACTATCATCCTCCCTCAACAGGAAATCACCTTATTTCTCAAAAGGAGCTGCTGTGCAGAGCCCACAACAAAAGGCTGCATGGCTTCTCAGTAAACTACTGAAGCATGGATCTGGTTCATCCATCCATTTTCCGTCACCCTTCTCCCTAACAGGGTCGGGAGGTGCTGGTGCCTCTCCAGCTGCGTTCTGGGCGAGAGGCGGGGTACACCCTGGACAGGTCGCCAGTCTGTCGCAGGGCAACACAGAGAGACAAACAGGACAAACAACCACGCACACACACACCTAAGGAGAATCTGGAAAGCCCAATCAACCTGACAGTCATGTTTTTGGACTGTGGGAGGAAGCCGGAGAACCCGGAGAGAACCCACGCATGCACAGGGAGAACATGCAAACTCCGTGCAGAAAGACCCCGGGCCGGGAATCGAACCCAGGACCTTCTTGCTGCAAGGCAACAGCGCTACCCACTGCGCCACTGTGCAGCCCGAATCTGGTTCATGCTTCAGTAAATTACTGAGAAGTCGCATGCCACCATCACATGCTCTGCACAGAGCAAAAGGCTACATGTTAACTACAAAAGGCTACATGCTAACTAACCACTAAAAATACTCAATAAATAAAGTTAAAACTTCTTGTGTCCAAATTATTATCGATGTGCCAATCTATGCTTAAAGTGCTAAATAAAGTTATTTTAAAGTGCTGTACAGTGACTTATGTAAAATATTTCCAGTAATGAAAAATAAAAACCTCTTTAAGGAAACATGTTGACATGTTGTGGGAGAAAAGTCTGTTTGTTTCTGACTTCAGGTCCAGTTATGCAAAACAGGAGGACATTTACAGCAGCTTTATTTTATCTTTATAATATCATAAGAAGCTACGAACTGTAAAATATGTAAAGACCTGAAGCTGCAGTGGCTGGATAAACAACACAGGATAAAAACTCAGAACAAACTGTGGATAAAAATCAGCAGCAGATCTATAATTTGAATAGAGTTTAGAAAAAGAAAAGAGGAAGTAATAAACCTCTACAGCCAAGTATTTCTACAGACTGAAGCAAAACCAAGAAAAAAGCACCGAAGCAAATATTGATATTATTCTGTAGGTTATAATCCACATCTTATTTATGATATTTTTGTCATGAGGAGGAAAGTAACAAAAGCTCATTGCTGAAGAAGTTCCAACATATAGTAAGGTGTTTCCATCACACACAGGCTACAGATTTCAGCATCGTGACTCCTCCGTGTCACGATGCTGGAACCGGTTTATCATAAAGTTTCTTGGAAACAGTCAGCTTTGTGAGGATTCCACTTTCTGGCACATTGCCAATATCCCAGAACTGATCAGACAGGAATGTTTATCATCATTGCCACTGACAAAGATTAATGTCAATGACGTCTATCAGTGCATAGTGATGTTTTTGCCGCAGGCCCTGCAAGTTACACTTTAACACTGACTGTATGATGGTAAAATCTGTTCTAGGAGAAATAAAGAGTCAAAGTGTCTCAGTGTTTGAGAAAGAGACATTTGATCCTCCATTTGTTTCTGAAAGTTGGTTTTCAGCTTGAACTGTTTTCTACATGTGACCTGATGCGTCTCTGAGACGTTTCTGCTGTTAGACTGAAAATATGATGGAGATGAAACTGAATCATATTTGATCTTATTTGCTCCAACATTCTTAGCAAAGCATCAACTTTAACCATGTTCATGATTTTTCACCTGCCATCATTTCATAGCAGCTTCTGAAGGAGGAACTTCAGCTCATTTATCATTTAATAAAATACTCAGTGAATTAAAGCATGTTTTACTTTGAATGATCAGATCAGAGGCTCTGACTGGAAAAGCCAGAAAGAGGATCTTCATTAGAGTTTTGAAAGCTGAACTGAACAGAGAAAGAATTAAAAAAATGTTCATAAATGAATGTTGTCTTTGTAACAAACAGGTGAATCAGCAAGTTTGATATTTATTTCCTGTTAACTCAGAAAGTTTCCTTTGCAAATACTTCTTGCTTTATGTCAAAGTGACATAAAGCAAGAAGATTTGAAGCTTCAGTGAAAACCTGTTCAGAAAGTTCAAACATCTTGAACTTGCAGGTTAAAGATGTTTGAACCTGCTCCAAGATTTTTGAGCAGGTTCCTTGCTACAGGGAAACTTGACACAAGTTTCCCTGTTTCATACCTTGTAAACCAAGCAACACAATCAGGATGTTGCCCTGTTGAATGAGTCATAACGAGGCTGGACTTTTACATAAGCTTTAGTAATTATGTTTTATACTTTATATGTTCATTCTATTTTCTTTATTAAATTTTATTTTATCTTTTTAAATATTATTAGTTAGTTTTGCACCATTAATAAAATTTTATATGTTTTATCTCTATTTATTTGTATCAGTCAAAGTTTAAAGATTTTTTATTTTTATTTTGGTCTTTTGTGTTTCACTGCATGAAGTTTTCATGGATTAATAATCAGTTTGCTATTATTCTCCCTATTTACATGATTTCTGTTTGTTGTTTATGTGAATCTTCTAAACCTGTTTGCACCATTAACTGGTTATTGGTCATAATATTAGAGCAAAAGTTTATTAATTCTGATTTATTTTCATTTCTAACATCTTTAATCATGTTCATCTTCAGTGGTTCATATTAAAGTTCAGAGACAAATAAAAGTGAAAATCTGCTTTAGTGGCTGAAAATGTATTTAAAATTGTGTAAAAATGATTAATTCTGAAATTAATCGACTAATGTAAAAATAATCTGAGGCTTTGAAAAAAGTGACTAATTAGATTAAATATGAAAGATTTGAGTTTGATGTGCAAAGCTTTTTATTAACCAGAGAGAAGGAAAGAGAAACTGCATGAAAGTTGAGTTAGTTGTGATGACTTGCTGTAACAGGTCAGAACAGATTCTCATAAACTGAAATCCTGCTTTAGTCTCCACTGTGATGTGACTCCTCCCACTGGCAACATGATATTTAAGGCTTCATAAAGCGCTGAAACTCTCCACTCAACAAGAAACAGATCTGGAAAAACTTCCACAGGTTTTATCCACCAGGTTGCAGGTGAGTCAGTCTGTTCTAGTTTATTGTTGGTCAGTTTTTATTCTGACTCTTTCTACTGTTTAAAATGAAAATATTTAACAGCTTGATAATCATTAGTGTTGGTGATACATTACAACCTGTAAAAATGGTAAAAATCTGGTTTCTGTTGTTTCACCAAAGATTTAAAATAATAAATTGACTTTCTGGTTCCTGACAGACGTTTAGAGAATCTGTTTCTGAACCACAGACAATAATAGAAACAAAGATTTTATATCATTTTTCTGCTGAATGGTGGAGATTTTAATTCAACTCAAGCTGAATAATAAACCTGAACTGTAAGCATAATTAGTTAAAGAAGGAATCAGGTTAAATGTATTTGTGAGATTAATTGCTTAATGCAGTGAGAAATCGTTCATTTTAGATGGAAAAACAGGTTTTAATAACAGAAAGTTTTGTTTTCTTAATTCAGTCAAATTTAATATGAATCAGTTTCTGTAATCAGAATCTTTCTGCACTTTGAATGTTTAAGAAATGAAAAATAACAGCTGAGAATCAGCAAAGTTTCAAAATAAACATTGATTAAGTTATTACACTAGTTTTTAGATGTGTGTCTAAAAAGCACATCTAAGGAAAAGTGCTGTGATTTAGCTTGTGCTATAATCACTGTTGCAGTTCAATCATTTCTGCTCCAGCAGGTCCATTAACCAGTTTCAGAACCCGACCAGAACCACTGAGTGTAAATGATCTAGAGAAATAATGACATTTGGTGAAATATTAAAACAGGCTTTAATGCAGAAAAATGATCAAATGTTATAATGTCATACAGATGGAATAAATACAGAGTTTCATTCACTGTCCAGCGCTGAGCCACATTTAGCTCACTAAGGTGCAATCTGTTTCCTCCTTAAAGGAGTAAAACCAGTTTCAGTCAGTTTATGTCTGACTGATGGGAGTCACACCTAAACATGGTTATGTAGCTGCAGCGTGTGAATGTTAGCAGATAAGAGGATAAAAGAGAGGAAAACAAAGAGGCGACAACAGCACTAGGATGCAAACATGGGTCTGCTGTTCTGTTCAGTTTGTCTATATTGAAGTGTTTCTATCAACATCAAATAAACTCAAATTAAATATTTGATTCTGCAAAATAACTAAAATAATTTCCTAAATAACAGTTTTACCAAACCTGAACTCAATAATCAGAAATGAAGTTTCTCCATATGAATGATGACAAAATCAGAGAAAAACAAAAGTTTTCTAAATAATTTTGTGCAGATTTTCTGTTCACTAGTTCAACATAAAAATAAATACATCATGTTTATATTTCTATTTAACAGTAGAATGAAGGCTAAATTATTTCATTAAGTTTTCAGATTTTACTGACCCATGTTGTTGTTGTTGTTGTTTTTGTTGTTGTTTTCAAACTGATTTTACTAAGAAGCAACAAGAACCTGAAACATCCTGGTGTTTTTCTGCTGCTGCATTTATTTCTCACCACAAGGTGGCAGTAGTGATCTGATTTAAAACATTAATATTCACTCTCTGTTTTGTCTTTCAGTATTAAACTCAACTTTTCTACCATGTGGATGAAATACAACAGAAAGTTTATGAACCAACAAATCAACATCTGATGATCTTCATCACTTCACTGATGTTTATTCCAAGCCAGATGTTTCTGATCCTGCTGCTCCTCATCCTCAGCTCATGTCTCTGTGGTCAGTCTCCATCTTGTCTTTGTGACAGAAAGCTCTCTAGATGGAGCTGAAAGACTCCCATGTTCCAGTTCTCAGTGTGTCTGCTCCTCTCTTTCCCTCTCTGTCTCCTCAGCAGCAACATTTGTAGTGAATGTGACACAGAGCAGCTATCAGGCAGAGGAGAAGCAGAGCATCACTCTGGAGTGGACCTTCACCACCAAGACTCAGGGAACCTGGAGGAATCTGTTCATCTACTGCAGCTTGTTGGCTCCTCATAAAGAACTAGTTCTCTATCAGGTCCATGAAGGAGTTGAGATTCCAGAGTCTCAGGATGATCAGTTTTCAGGACGAGTCCAGAGCGACAAAGACGTCCTCAGAGAAGGACGAATCAGACTCCATGTGTCCAGACTGAGGACTGAAGACTCTGGTCTGTATCTGTGTGGAGTGAAAACTGAAGATGGATTCAACTCTGGAAGATGTCGACTCAGCGTTTCTGGTGAGTTATTTGGTCATAATTTTTTTTTAACTTTCTTTTAACTTTTTATGTCTTTATTGAGCACAAATGAAACTATTTATTAGTGAAATGTTTGAGCTTCTCTTTATTAAAGCTCATGTTTGACCACATCTCTAAGCTCTAGAGGTCAGAAGGTCGACCTCAGCATAGAGTTGTGATTCTAGATCAAATCCACCTGGGAATTCAGCTGATCTAATAGATGAAAACTGTGATTCTATCATAATTCTGCTGAAGCCAAAAGTGCAACATCTTAATTTTATTTCATTATTAAAGTGAAACTGTGAAGGTAAAAGTTAAATTGGTACAAGGGATAAATTAGCTCCAGTTTCTGTGCCAGCATATATCATCAGTAGAAACATATTTAGTGTCTTCAATACTTGGGCCAGTTCCAGTCTGCAGGGCCCCTGGCCCCTTTAGATTCATCCTGAGTGCGGCCCTGTAAAGGACTGGACTGATGTAACAATACATTTCCACAGGCTGAGGAAAGTAAAGGGTTAAGTGGATTTTCTGCTGAGAGCAAAACATGCAGCACTTCTATGTGCATCTGAAGCAAATAAAACTCAACCAACCAGAGTCAGGAGAAGGCTCTTAGTGCTGACAATCAGCATCTTGTACGTGCTGCTCATACCTTTTCCTTGCTCTTGGCTTCAGCTCCTCCTCCACAGTGAAGCTGCTGTGATTGAGCTTTGAGTGCATAAATGTTAGAAATGTAAATAAAGGACGACGACCAGAGCTTCTCAGGGCCGAGATCACCAGGGTCCGAGTCGCCCGACTCTCTCAGGGAGGGGAACTCGCAGCAACGGCCCACTTTAGTTTATGACGCTGTTTTTCCTCCACTATCTGGGAGAGGAGGAAGAGGTTAACTGGCCAGGCTTAAAATAAATCATTGATAATTGGTGACTATTTTGTGAGACGCACAAAGATTGTAGCATAAAACTCATAGAATCAGATTTAGCTGCAATAAAATAAAGAGTATTTATGCATTTTTACAAAGTAAATTGAAATGTTAAACAGTGTAAAATTTTTATTTTTTTCCATCGTGAAATAT
The DNA here is from genome assembly GCA_911649635.1 of Poeciliopsis gracilis. NCBI lineage: Eukaryota > Metazoa > Chordata > Actinopteri > Cyprinodontiformes > Poeciliidae > Poeciliopsis > Poeciliopsis gracilis. Next base: position 201,930 of record CAJVRI010001536.1, read on the forward strand.
TTCAATCAAATCTTAATATTCCCAAACGAATGCTAACATCTAAATCTATGGTTTGTGCTAAAACTGAAGCATTATGGGGGTTTGGACCCAGTACCTTTGGCCAGGTCTGGTTAGAGTAACCAAACATTAAAGTCCAGTCCAGAACTACTTTGTTGTGTGGAGAACCTCAAGGGTCAGTACTGAGACCAGTTTTATTTAATTTATATATAAACAACATAAGCAAAGTGTCTCATGTGTTAAATTTGTTTTATTTGCTGACGACACAAATATTCTAGTCTGGTGAAAACTTACAACTTCTTTCCATAGAAACCAGTAAATTAAAGAAATGGTTTGACAATAACAAATTATCACTAAATTGGAACAAAACTAAAATTATGTTTTTGGAAACTGATACCAAAACACTGAAATTCAAGTCCAGATTTTGTTCTCATGCACAGTAAATTAGTTTTCCCATGAGTCATCATCTGACCACCTGAAAGACAGACTGCTGTGATATTTTCCTGGACCTGAATAGTTGATCTGTAATCAGTGCTGGTTGCCTCCATGATGATCAGGCTCTCCAGAACACCAGTCTGAGGAGACCAACTGGTTCCCATCGCTCCACAACCAAATGCTCAGCTGGAAGACAAGAAACAGCAGATGATACATTTCATTCAATGTTTCCCAAAATACACAACAAATAAAATGTAGAGGCATCAACACCTCCTGTGCATCAGAGCCTCCAATCCAGGCTGGTTTGGTTTAGTGCCCTGCTGCAGTTATTATAATCTGAATGTGACGATATTCGTTCAAGTCCTGAACCGATGCAAAGTTTCCCCCCATGGACAGACAGTTTCTCTGCAGACATGACAGTTAGAAGTAGCTGGATTTCTTCAGCAAAGAACAGAAGAAATTAAATCACAATGTTACTGGAAATCACCTCGGCTCTTGCCCAAGTCATGAGTTTCTGAACATATTGAAAGCAGCGACGCTAGGTGGCGCTCTCGCACCGTTTCTGTTGGGATTTTAGTCACAATCTTAAAATACGTAAATTTCCCGAAGGTTTGATGCGTCCGCCATGTTTGGTGAGTTTTCTGATGTAGAAACAGCAAATCAACTAACAGACTGTTAAAGGAGTCCTAACTATTTTCTCCAGTAAAATATCTGGCTTGTTATTTTTCTTGAGTTAAACATGAGTCATTTTACAGAAGTAAATAAAAAATATGTAGATTTACATTTATAAACAAATAAAAACACATTTATTTTGAAAAACCTCTATTAATGGGATAGATTCATTGTTTCACAATTGTAAAGATCCTACAGGAGAAAAAGTATGAATATTAGCTGAACAACAAACAGGAATATTAGTGTTGATTTATTTAATCTTTGTATATTCTTCCAGTTCCAGTGGTTGTTCATGCAAATGTTGGAGACGACGTTATTCTGCCATGTCATCTGGAGCCTCCATTAGATGTGAACAAACTTACAATCGAATGGAGATTCAAGGATCAAATAATCCATGTGCAACACAGTCGAGTTAAAGATGATGAAGCTTCAGATCCAAAGTACATAAACCGAACCTTCATGTTCCCTGATGAGTTTGAAAAAGGCAACATTTCCCTCAAATTGACCAAAGTAACCAAGGAGGATGAAGGGAATTATATTTGCTTTGTTCCCAAACTGCAAAGTCAAGTCAGGAAGGGAAACGTTAATCTAATACTTGGTGAGTTTTATAAAATTAAGATCATTTAAGACAATCTAGATAAATATATTAATGTCTATAACTCTTAATAAAATTCCTCAACAGATGAAAATGTATCCCAAGGCAACTCGACTGATACTGGAGGTAAATATGTGTAACTAGGTAACCATGGTTACTGACCCTCTGACTCAGTTTCAGACTTTCTTTGTTACCTGCAGCCATTGAGGCTCGTTGGGTTGAATATTCGTCTTCCAGCTTTTCCTGTTATAACATGTTGATGTGCAGCTGGACAGATAAAACCTGAAGACCTTTTGATCTGTGTGTGTGTGTGTGTGTGTGTGTGTGTGTGTGTGTGTGTGTGTGTGTGTGTGTGTGTGTGTGTGTGTGTGTGTGTGTGTGTGTGTGTGTGTGTGTGTGTTAGTTAGAGAGAATGGGTGAATGTGTCTGCAGTGTGCAGCACTTTGGGACGTCAGCATGACTGGAAACACTTTAGAAAACTTCTAAAGTGTTTCTATCTTTACCTACTCAGACAATAAGGGAGCGAATAACTGTCTTTAGTAAATTAGTATTTTACTTGTGGATAAATTAGTAGAATTGTAAAGTATTTTGTTTCTTAATAAACTGGTTGATTTGACCTCTAAATGGATCATTTAATTAGAATAATTACGTTTCCTTGCATAATTGTTAGAGTAAACAAAGAATATGACTAAAACTATTCTCCTTCCTGAACACATGACGGCATTTCTATGGTGTGAAAACTTGAATAATATTATCTGAACAGATGAACGTGCCATTTTCAGAAATCTGGAACAAAGAACAAAACTAGTGGAAATCCAGTTTTTTCTCCTGATTTAATCTTTCAGGAAGCTGTTTGTTCAACTTCTGTCTTATATCCACAACTGTTACTTTGAAATAAGAGGAAGTGAATTAGCCTTTAATATTATAAATAGCTATGACATCATCTGATATGTTAGCTTCTAAATTTAAGAAAAGTCATAAATTGGCATTTAACAAACAAAAGTTTAGATTTTGTTCCTTCTAACCTAAAAAATTTGATTAGAGTCAGACAGTGAAAATAAAAAGATTGTGTGTGTGTGTGTGTGTTTGGTGCAGTAAATGGTGACACCTGAATGATCAGGTGACTTTTGATGAAAACAAAAATATGTAAAATGTAATTCAAAATATTCAAAAATGGATTGTTAAAAACATGTTTTTCTTTCTTGTCACAGGACCTTGTCCTGGAGTTATTGGTGGAATTATTGGTGCTCTTGTTGGTGGGGCTGTTCTAGGAGTACTCATCATCATCATCACATACTGTATTGTATTTCGCTGCCAGGTAAGTCAGTCATTGTCTTTTTAAGTCATGCAGGATTTTGGTGAATTAATGATTTTCTCCATACATGCAAATTTCCAATTGATAGAAAATATAATTTTTAATCATTTGCAAAAACTGATCTGAAGCTGAAGAAAAGTAAAACTTTTGATAAACATGAATAAGAAAAGTTTCACATATTTATCAATATCTATTGATGTTTGATAGAAAAGAAAACAAGAAACTAAACCATTATGAGTTTCCTTTTTTCTCTTTAGGTCTTTGTTGTTTATTGTAGCTTTTCTGCCTGATCAGGTTGATGAAACATTTTTACCAGTTAAAACTGATGAGGAGAATTAAATATTGTCGCCTCATTTATATTGTGTGTTAAGCTAAATATTCACTGTTTACAGTTTTTCCATGCTGCTGCAACAACTCTCAACATGAACCAGTGAGAACTGATGAAGGTATGAAAATGGATCCATTCCATATTAATAACTGATGTTAATAATTTACAGTTTTATTTTCCTGCTCAGTGATAAACTAAGCAGGACTGCAGTCACTGAACATCACAGCTGAGCATCAAACCAGGAAGCTGAACTTCCTTGTTAGTGACTGAATGTGACTGACTAGATATCAGATCATTGATGTAGCAGCAATGAACTGGTGACCTGACTGGGTTCATCATGGCTCACCAGCATTCCCACTGACCTGAACAGGATGTGAAGCTTTAGACCAGAGGGGTCCAACCTGTGGCCCCGGATCCAGACGCACTAAAGAGAAACAGCCAGAAAACAACAACATTCATTCATAAAATGCTACAAATTAAACTATTATTTACTGCAATAACTCAGATTTTCTCTCTTTGTTGTGTTTCCTTCAGCAGAGAAGCTTATAGCTGATAAAATCATGTTTAAGATTAAAATTAGAGCTTAATGAGAGACATTTCTTCTGCCTTCATTAAAGTTATATTCAAAAGGTTCTTTTAATCTGACATCTGAATATACATTACATATTCAGTTTAATATGACCATGTTTACATTTTATTGTGATATGCTTTGGTTTCTGGATTGTTTTATTTTTGCCAACAAGCTGGAAAAAATAAAAGACAAATAATTTCAGAAAAAGTCAAAATTTTAATGCTTTATGATGATAATTTTATTTATAAAAACTAAAATGAGAGTTTAAGAAAAACCGAATGTTGTTTTTATTCAAGTCATCTTAATAATGCAACTTTGGGATATAAACAATCAGATGATATTAATAAAATGTTTTGTGTTTCATAGATCGCAGAGGAAATATCAACCGAGGAGATGAAGAAGGAATATCTTTACGGGATCGAGAACCAAACTAAAAAGTTTGAATCTTCTAAAGTGTCTTCAACGTTTGTTGGTATGAAAACTGTTACATGAATATAACTGTGAATAATAATAATATAACAAACTGTTTGTCTTTAACCCAGAAGGAAGCCGTTCATATTAGAGCAAAGATTTAATAATCTTTTTTTAGATTAAAATAAAAGATGCAAGAATCATGTAAGTTAAAGAACATCTCAAGTCCAAAGATGTTTCTGTAGTTTAGAGTTTCTTACTCAGATTTTGATCAATTATTTGTCTTGAAAAGTTTTTTTAATCGATGCAAAAGTTGACAGATTTGATCCCCAGCTTGTGCCTTCAAAAGGTTTTAATTTAATTTCTGTCAGTGAATCTTATTTTTAATGCTCTCACTCTTATTACATGAATAACCAAATATTTATATATTTTATTATAACTTGCTGTGTAGTTTTTTAATTTTTTTAAAGTTTCTAGTTGTAAGTTGTTCATTTGTCCAAGACACTATTAAACTGCTGTTGTCACATTTAATATGTAAAAAGTCAAACTTTATACAACAAGTTATTATGACAACATTATTGTTAAACAATAAGGAGCTCAAAACAAATCAGATTAAACAGTTAAAAACAATATAGTATAAAATGAATCCACATAAATCAGAGGGAACAAATGTGACTTTAACTTCGCCTTAGAATCATTCAACAACATGATTGTCTGATGTCTTAAAAGCAGACATGATGATGGGGCACAAAAGGAAAAAACATTCTCCAGATGTTTTTCCTCTGGTTTTAGGACTTTTTAAAAGGTCAGTGTCTTAAGATGGGAGGACATGCGGTCGGACATAAAGCTGCAGAAGATCAGAAAACTTTTTATAAATGAGCAGCAAAACGTTAAAGTCTGTTTGAACCTGCAGCAACCGGTGAAAGGATTACAGAAGCAGAAATGTGAGCATATTTCCTGGTGTTGGTAAAATGCAAGCAGCCACGTTTTGAACCGTCTGCAGATCCATAAAACTTTTCCTCAGTAACCAGAAAGCAGAGCATTGCAGTAACAATGCATGAAGACACAAACGGTGGATAAGAACCCTGCATTTTGATACAACTTTTAAATTCTCCTGAAAACATTTAAGTTTAGAGATGATCAAAGCCGGTCCTTGTTACCTCTTAAATGAGAGACTGAACCACTCAGCCAATTATTTACCTTATTCCTCCATTTTATGACATAGTCATCAATTTTAAAGTAAAATTTAGGAATTTATTTATTTGAATGAAAAACATCTGAGATGTTGAAGCTTTTCAACTTTCATCATCCAACACTCAGAGTAAATACAAACTATCTTTCTGCTATACATAGATAAGGAGACCAAGTGTGACTGCAGAACCAGAGAGACGAGGAAGGACCACCATCATCTTCATCATCATCATCACAGTGGGACTGATAGCAACTCTAAAGGCTCTAATGATGATATTGATTATTTGGTTTGGGAAGAAAAAGAGAAGAAACCAAATTTTTTGTAAAAAAACCTTTTTGTTTGAACTTTTTCTGTTTGACGTTTTAGATTTTAATAATGACTTTAAGTCGTTTATTGCTTTGCTTCAGATTCATGTTTTAAATCATTTCTGCACCAGAAACATGATCTGTTATTCTGTTACTCAGATGAATTTATTCCGTTTCACTTTATGGTGACAACAGTGTTAGGAGTTTTTCCTGAAATCAGCAAGTTGCTGGTTCAAATCTGCCTCTTTCTTAGTGCCTTTGAGCAAAACACTTGACCTGCCAGTGGCATCAATCTACAGCAGCTGCTGCCAATTTGCTCCAGTTAATTGCTCTGTTATCCAGTATTGGTCACCATCAGTGACTGAATGCAGTGTGAAGCATTTTGGAGTCAACTGGACTTGAAACAGAGCCATAAAAGTACGAGCCATTAATAATGTTTTATGGAAATAGTAAATTAGAGCTCTAATTTATTATTTAAACATTCTTGTTATCAGTGTTGTATAATAACAAAGTAAAAATACTTCACTACTTTACTTTAGTATATTTTCGAGAACTTCATACTTTCCTCAAGTATGAAAATTTTTGATAACTTTCACTTTTACTTCACTATATTTCTGAACTTAATTGCACTTTTACTCCGATACATTTTCAATGTGTGGTTTAGTTACTCGTTACAAAAAGCGACAGAGAGAGAAAAGAGTTTTGACCTCAACCTACTGACTGACTGCAACAAAGCCTGCTTGCCTGGGTTTGTTCATCTCCACCAATAGGATGAACCTGTTTATCTTCTCCCATTAAACACCAAGTTAACAAAAAGCTCTCCTCCCTCTTCAGATGCCAATAAGCTGCATTTCCTCCCAATTCTTTTTTTCTTTTGCATAATGACCAGTTGTTGCACCTATAGTTTATGAAGTAGAGTAATCGTAACGGCTTTCTTTCTTCATGTTGGCCTCATTTTCTGTACTATTTATTTTTCTCATTCTCAGTTCTAACCTTACTGAAAGGAAAACTTAAGGCTTATAGAAACTTTATTTTCTGTCCTGGAGGGTTTACTAAGAAGCTGGTTCAGTTGTAAAGCAGGTTAAGTTAACCTAAAGCAGGTTAAGTTAACCTAAAGCAGGTTAAGTTAACCTAAAGCAGGTTAAGTTAACCTTAACTACATTTGCCTTGTTTTACTTTTTACTTGTACTTTTCATTACTTGAGTTCATCCATTTTTACAGTAATTTCTATATTTAAGTACAAGATGTTTCAGATACTTTAATACTTTTACTCAAGTAACATTTTGGAGAGAAACCTATACTTTTACTTGACTCTGAGATTTTATTACTTTATACAACAGTGTTTGTTATTTTGTACCTTAAGGTCTGTGTGGTTTTAGTTTTTCATCATTGATCTCATAATCAGTGTGTTTTGGATCATTGATTGTAGAAAAGCTATAAATGTGCATATTGAGGTTTTATTAGAAAACTGTGATTTATTCAAAGTATCCAAACTTGTTTCTTTAAACTTAGTTTTGGATAAGTTTATATTTTTGATTAAATGTTTTTCTTCATTTTTGTGTATTTAATGAGCCTCAGTGAAACTCTCACTCTGTTCACTTGTTTCCATTTTAATGTCTAATTATGAGTCAATCTGCTCTTTATTTGTGCTGCGGGTCAAATTTCTGAAACAGGAAAATATTCCAAACTAGTTTGTCTTGAAATGAATAAAAAACTGTTTGTTTCTGTTGTATTTACATATTTTTACATGTTGCATTTACTGCTGATTACAAGACAGATATCATGTTGGCTTTGTATCTAATAAAGTTTTGCATTTTATTTAAGATCAGCTTTATTCATATTTTTTTACCAGGTCAAACTAATCCTGCCCCCTAGTGGCGACAGATGGTTCTGTAGGTTAGAAACATTCTGTTGGTTTATTTGCTCTTTTTGTCTGAAAGTTGCTTTTAATCAACATATAATAATTAGTTATGATTAAAAACAGTTCAGCAAAAATACATAAACTGATTCCATGGAATAAACAGGAGGCTGAACGGATGCAAAGAGTTACCGGGTTCGGCGGAGAGAAGGCGGGGCTGCAGAAGCAGACGGACGCGAAGAGTTTGGGCGCGAAGGCAAAAAAGTTTGGAACTGAACTTTTGCTGATAAATGCGACTTAAATCAGAATATGGATGCGATGGATTTGGAAAGAAGTGACTGGAATAATGTGGATTGTAGTGACGAGGAAGGGATGCGAGGTCAAAATGAAGGAAAAGAGCGGGAAACGGTGGGGAAGGGAGGAAAGAAGCAACGGACTGCTGAAAGAAAGAGGAAAAAGCAAAGTGAGGAAAATACAGGAGACACTGACAGTGAAGGCTCTGAGGAAAGAGCAGAAGAATAAAATAATCAATTATCAATATTATAGTAAGATTAAGAAGGTTAAGAAGATGGATCCACTTAAGTTAACAAAAGCACTTAAAGCGCATGTTGGAGATATTAAACATGCTAAAATACTGAGAGACAGAAATCTTCTGATTTGATGTAATTCAGATGATCAGGGGGGAAAAGCAAAGAAACTTGGGTGGGTGTGTAAAATCAAAGTTAGAACAGTTGTTAGAGTGGGTGAAAAAAGAAATAATGAGAGTAAAGGAGTTATCACAGGAGAGCCTTTAAGTGCAAATATAAAAGACTCAGTTGGGAATTTAAAAGAAAGAAATAGGGAAGTAAAAGGAGCATGAAGAATGACAAAGGGTCCAGAGAAAGTGGAAACAGAAACTGTCTTGGTGGAGTTTGAAACAAAAGAAGTGCAAAAAGAGGTTTTCTTTGGTTTGATAAGATTTAGTGTCGGGGAATTTGTGTCTAAACCAGTAAGATGTTTCAATTGTCAGGAATTTGGCCATGTTGCAAAAATGTGTAAAGGAAAAAGGAAAACATCATTTGTCTCCTGATGTTCTGGAGACAAATGAATATGGAAAATATGGAGTTGGGGAAATGTTCTCTCCAAGATGGTTGCTTTTTGGGGATGTGATGAAACAGCAAACATTTATAGAGAAAACAAAGCTTATGCAGAAAGTAACACATGCAGAAGCATGTAAAATGGTTGACAAAGAAACAAAATGGGAAATCTTTGACAGGAGATAAACCTGTGATCCAAAAGGTTCTGGAAAAGGTTGACAGGAAAATAGAAAAGGGGAAAAAAAGAAAATGGTGACTTTTATCGCAGGAGTAATAAATGCAACCTCAGATGTGAAATCAAAGACAGAAAGTATTCAGATTGTTGTTAAGGCAGCATGCCGTCGCGTAGGTTTGAGGAATATTCAATGGGAAAATATAAGAGGAGAACTATGTAGTCAAGCAAGAGGCAGACAAATAGAAAAGAAAGAGGTGGAAACTTGTATTGGAAAAAAATATATACAAATATATACAGATGCTTCTAAAATGCTAAAATTGGAATAGCATTTATAATTCCAGACTTAAATATTATGATAAATAAAAGAATAACGGATAGATTGACAGTATATACAGGTGAATTAATGGCTGTATTAATGGCTCTAGAATGGAAACGAGACAGAAGGAGATATTGATTTGTTCACATTCAAGTAGTGCATTGATAAGCATTATAGAACCATTTCATAAGAAGTCACCTCAATGTGTTTCTTCAAGTTGGACGGGGAGTTTTTGTAAGATAGAATTTCCACATCTTTGTGCAGACATAACATACACTTCATGCGGTACGACGAATCTTCAACACCCACGAAAGAGTATATGGTGTTGCAATGAGGCTCTCGTCACCAGCTGGTGGCGCCACTGGAGCCGTGTCCAACGTAGTGGCACTTGTTGTGGTTTCCATCTCCTCTCCATGTGGCTGCTGCTGGTTGCGAGATTTGCTTTGTGTTTAATGGGAGAAGATAAACAGGTGCATCCTATTGGTGGAGATGAACAAACCCAGGCAAGTCGGCCTGATTTTGTTGCAGTCAGTCAGTAGGTTGAGGTCAAAACAGTTGAATTTCTCTCTCTCGCTTTTTCCTAACGAGTAACTAAACCTCACATTGGAAATGTATCGGAGTAAAAGTGAAAGTTATCAAAAATTTTCTCACTCGAGGAAAGTATGAAGTTCTCCTAAATATACTAAAGTATAGTAGAGAAGTATTTTTACTTCGTTACTATGCAACACTGTTCCGAGGTTACCTGAACGCATCATTCAGGGAACAGCTCCATCCTGGTTGCTCTCTTGTGCCTGAAGGTCCAAGACAATAATTCAAACAAACTCTTAGAGTTTAGAGTTCAAAACAAAAGAGACATAATAGATTAAAACAAGCTAATAAATACATAGAATACATGAAGCCAGACAAAAGTGGAATAATTAATAAGGTCCTGAGTGTTGCTTGGGGCAGATCTATTGCTGTAAGTTCATTTATAACATTAAAAATTATCTGCATTATTAGTAAAACTGAACAGTAAACAGAGAAGAGCCACAAAGGCACAGATAACACACAATGTCATATTACAGATTTTAAAATGTAAAATATTTCTGTTGCAGATGATAAGAAAATCAGATTTCCCAATGGGACTGTGTGAATCCTGACTGTAAGTTGATCCATACAGAAGTTAAGAAATATAAATAAAACTCTTGAATAAAAACTGATATCTAGACTAAAAGAATATAATATTCATTAGGATCATCAGGTTTCTATGTGCTGTGAGTCAAATGTTTTACAAAACTACAAGGTCTGTAAGAAAAACATTTTAATGTTTTTGTTTTATAATAACAGCTGTGAAAAAACAGCTTTCAATCCTGGGCTTTTACTGCCGTCTGCTAACAGGAAATGCCCACCCATGAAATCGAGGAAGAGGATCTGGTGACTCCTCTTCCTCAGCCAATCCCCCCCAAAGCCAGAGGCTGGAGGTTCTGCGGGTTCAGCTGACCAGACTTTCTTTTCTGGGCCTCCACATTCAGCTGCTGGTTTAAAAATGACTCCAACCTTCCAGGACTACATCGGTATTTTATCCTGTGCTGCTTATGAACCAACAGAACTCATAGGTTAACAGGCGTTTTATCCTCGGATCCTGCAGATCAGTTTGTCCTGGTTTAATGTGATTTCACTGTTTGTAGCTCAGAGAGTGACGTGAACAGCTGAGTGAAGCTGACAGCCCACAAATCCAGCAAACATCCTGAGTGTTGGTGCTCCGTTACTGCAGGTTGGTGCTGCTAGAAATGTCCTTTTGGCTGATTTGGTTTCTGAAATATTAAATATTCAGTTTCAGGTCATTCAGAGGTCACCGACCCCCCATCTTGCTCCAAAACAAACCAAAGTGGGTCACTTCCTCAGAGCTCCGTTTGTGGAGGTTTGCAGAGCGGCATTCACTTTTTGAGATATTAACAGTAATAATTATTTACCATGTCATGTTACGATGGTAAAAACATGAATTTGTGAGTCTGTCAGAAATAAATGTATTTAGAATAACAACTTAATGTAAAACATTAATGTTGATGTTATAACTGTCAATGTGACGCTCCGCCCCGTCCTTAATGACGTCACTGCAGGTCACATGAAGAAAGAAACGTGAGGGAAAAGTTCACGACTAAAATGAAATAGAAAGTGATTCAAAGCGAATCTGTTTCTGTGGACAGACTCTGTGTGAAATCCTTTAGTTCTCCACCAGAGGGCGCTGTGAGGTTAAAGCTCAGCAGTTTTCCTGGAGAAACAGATTCCTCTCTGGAAGATAATGTTGAGTTGATGTTGGAAGACATCAACTCAATATTTCGGTTCTGGTCTAAAATAAATCCCATGTGAGATGAGATGTTTAAAAGTAGAAGAATAATTCCTGCAGAAAATCTCAGAGGAGATTAATCCAGGATCAGAAAGACGATTTCTACTTTCCAGATCTGAAATAATTTCTATTTACACATTTTGTAAATATGTTAATGTAATATCATTTTGAATTATTGCCAAGATCTGCCAATAAAATTGTGTTTAACACCAGTGGATAAACTTTTACTGGTATGTTATGATGAAAACATGTCAGACCAAAAGATTTACATGAATCAATATTGATTCAATATAAAATCAATACAAATATGCATGTAGATCCACAGTAAGATGACGGTTGAATCAACATTAATATATTCAGTCATGGTTGAAACCTTAACGTTGATTCAACACTTTCAATTTCATTTCAATGTCAGACTTTAGCAGAGATTCAATGTTTCTGCCTGACTTTGTTTCCAGTGTTGTATAAAGTACTGAAATCTCGGAGTCAAGTAAAAGTATCGGTACCGCTCCAAAATATGACTTTGGTAAAAGTAAAAGTCACTGATTGAAATGTTACTTGAGTTAAAGTATTAAAGTATCTGAAATGTCTTGTACTTAAGTACAGAAATTACTGTAAAAATGAATGTACTCAAGTAATGTAATGAAAAGTAAAACAAGGCAGATGCAGTTTGAATGACATTTTTTATATTTTGGTAAACTTGTTAAATACATTTAAAATAATGTACACAACCAAGTGCAGGCAAAATGAAACCTGCTAATAGATAAACCTGCATGAATCATTTAGTTAAGAAAATTAGGAGCTTTACCTAAACCACAAGGTTAACTTAACCTGCTTTAGGTTAACTTAACCTGCTTTAGGTTAACTTAACCTGCTTTACAACTGAACCAGCTTCTTAGTAAACCCTCCAGGACAGAAAATACAAAGTTTCTATAAGCCTTAAGTTTCCCTTTCAGTAAGATCAGAACTGAAAATGAGAAAAATAAATAGTCAGTACAGAAAACATGAAGAAAAAAAGCCGTTACGATTACTCTACTTCACAAACTATAGGTGCAACAACTGGTCATTATGCAACAGAAAGAAAGAATTGGGAGGAAATGCAGCTTATTTGGCATCTGAAGAGGGAGGAGAGCTTTTTGTTAACTTGGTGTTTAATGGGAGAAGATAAACAGACCTCAGTGAAGCTGACACCCACCTACTCAAATAATCCAGCAAATAGTCTTGTGATGGCCAAATCTATGGCCACACCCTGATGTCAAAAAGGATGAGGGCCAGAACTCAATAAGCTTAAGTGCTGATTGGATTACACCACTAGTTCCTGCTGGCAGGGGGATATGGTAGTTTGTTTAGATAAGTTTTGTATTTAAGTAAACATTAGTATTTAAAGTTTATTTTTGATTTTCATTTTTGGGTCTTTAGTTTAGCCAAACTTAGCTGTACTATTTGTTTTGTGTTTTTGTATTCTTATAGTTACCCCTATTGTGTCTTGGTCTGATCAGCCAGTATAAAAACCCCTGTGTGTCATTTCTTTGTTAGGTCAGTTATGTTTGTTTGTGCAGCTAGTTTGTTTACACTTTTTTCCTGAGTTCAGTTTTGTTTCTTTGACCTCTTTTTATGAGCTCAGTTTATTTTTTTGTCATTTATGATTTTTGGGTTAAAATAAAAACCCTACTTTTTCTAAATACATCCTGTGACTCCTCCTGTTTTTAACTCGGTCCATCACATGACTAATCCTGCATTGTACGATCCAGAAAAAAAACCAGAGTAGTGCATCAGGAGGAAGTGTTCAACTCACTCACAATAAAAAGCACTCTCAGTTTTCTGGTTTCTAAAAAGAGGGTTTTCTTTTTAGAAAATGGACTCGTCCTGAAAACTGAAAACTATTTTACTTATTAAAAAAACAAATATTCTGAGTTGACTTCATGCAAAAGTTAAAATATAAACATTAATTTAGTTTTGAAAACTGTTTCACTCCTTCACCAAACGAGGAAGCTGAGAAGAGCAAAGACGAGCCGATTTCTGGATTTAACTCTGATTTTAAATCTTCTGATGCTTCAGTTTACAATCAGAAGCTTTAATTTAGGAGTTTTCAGTGAAATGAAGATTGAAATGTTTGTTAGGTTCAAACACCTATGAACATAAATTATGCAAACACAGGAAAGACAAGAGAGTTAGATTCTTTCTACTCGCGAGGAGAACAGACAGAGATGTGCCTTCAGTTACAATCTCCAGCCGCTCTGAAGCCACATTTGTCTGCTCCTCTCTTTTTATTGTTTTCAGGATCCCTAATCACAAGGACGCTGCAGCTCTAAGGGAGGGGAAAACACTTGATCACATAGCTGCAGCGCTGATTGTCATTTACTATCTAAGTCACAAATTATTCTACACTAGGTAATCTCGTCCCGGACACAGAGTTTAACAGAACATGTAGTTAATCTTCACAGAGACAGCTTTATAACTGTCCAGCAGGTCAACAAAGTCAGGCCCCTGGAAAAGAGATCGTAGGAACTGCTGTCTCTGGTTCTCATTAGCAAGATCTTCTGAAGAAAAGAATCAAAGCAAGTTTACAACGTAGAGACATCCTTAATACTTGAATCAGATTAAACAATAAAGGCATAATTGTTAGATAATATGAAAGGTTATATGAGAATAACTAATATTTGATTAATAAAAGCACAATTTCTCCAACATTTCCCCCCTGTTTATCACATATTTGTTCTAATTCTCATATCCCTCCTAAACAGCCACTTCAAACGATTTTCAGCCGGGAGTTCATTTTTAAGAAAGCAAATATGTTTACACTCAAGGTTTTCACTCAGTCACATCAAGGGAGTCCTCATCAGAGTTTTCTCTGTCAGACTCAGAGTCACTTGCGGATAAAGGATACATCGGTGTCATCTGGTCCCCCGCGGGCGAAATAGCTGTAGTGATGAGACGATTAAACAAAGAACGCAGGCAAGGAATACAACAGCATCCACACAAGGTTAAAATGGCAGCAAAGACTGCCACTGACACTAAAGCAGAGGACACAAGGGTTCGGTATTTTCCAAAGGCATTCATCCACTCGTCCCACCTGGAAGTATTCACTCCAGAGAACTCCTTCATCTTACCATTGAGAGTACGGAGCCCCTCAATGGCCTTCGTCAGGCTCCCATCGGCTGCTGTGTTGTTGGGTATAAAAGTGCAGCATCCTTCACCATAGATAGCACACACTCCCCCTCTTTCAGCCAGCACCATGTCAAGAGCAATACGGTTTTGGAAAGCCATCAATGATGTAGCGGCCAGCTGCTCGTGCACCGCCTCGAAGCCTGCCTGTGTCCAATTGCCCAGTTTTTTGTACATTGTAATGGATGTAGTTGATCCTGTCAACGTTTTTTGTTTAATGTGCACCACCAACAAATTGTAGATTCAAAACCTGCTGCAATTTGGTCGGCCAATTTATACTCATCAGGTACACCGCGAGGAACTCCAATGGCATCGATGTATGTAGGATCGTCCTCGTTCCAGGCCAGGTCACGTTTCTGCAAACGGCGCCACTGCTGGGGCACAACATCAGTTAGAGCATAAATTAGATGATCAGCAGTCACAGGATAAACAGAAACAGGCAGCAACAAGGAAATTAATGCACACAACCCTGTCACCTTCCGAGGTAATCTATCAAAAAATTTTGTCATCACCGCACCACCACCAGACATCTGCACGAGAGACAGGGTTAAAATCATTGTTTACAGAGAGAACAGTAGTACACATAGTTTCCGAAACATTTCCCAATCTTTTCCCGCTTCCCACCATGTTTACACATGAGAAATTACCCGGAGCTATCTTCTTAGAAAAAATGAGGTTTCTTTTCATCAACTGCTTTACTCCTTCTGCCCACGGAGAAGTAGCGCTTCCCCAACCTTCGTTAGTTTCTTCACAGAGTAAAGTCTTCCAGTTAGTGTTATAAATTTGTCAAGTACCACGTGTAATCTTTGTAGTCAGCTGTCAACACACTTTGCCCAAGAGATTTCGACCATAACATAGAACCCAGGTGGAAAACACACATGCATGCCTGCCAGCCTTCTGCTAGCAGTGCTGCAAGAATAATCTGTTTCATTCATGACATGAGTGTTTCCTAGTTGAAAACACAGAGTGAAAACAAAAAAAGGATCTGTATGTTTGCCATTTTCATTGGTGTGCAAATCCGTTCTGCTCCTAAAGACACTACAGGGTTGTGGACAATCTTCACCAGTTTTGAGACGGAAAAACTATTTGGTTTAACCCCCTTTGTAACCTGGACTTTGCCCTGTAAGTCGGTGAGCGTCTCGAATTCGCTTTCCAATTACTTTTGACAAGAAATAACCTTTTTTACAGTGTGTTAAATGTAACCAAGTTGACCTTTCTGCTGCATCTGGGTTTTTAGTTGGAAAAAGTTCAATCCATTCAAAGAAAGCATCAATTATTACTAAACAGTACTTTTTTTTTCCTTCACTTTTATTCAATTCTTTGAAGTCCATGTGTATTACTTGAAATGGATATTGCAAGTTAGGAAATTTTCCTCTATGTGGTCTTAGATTGCCCTGAGAGTTTATGCTTAGCACATATCAAACAGGCCCTACAAAAGTTTTTTGAATAAGAAATAAATCCATAAGTAGTGTAATGTTGATGTATCTGTCCTACCATCCCCCCTGTTGAGACATGCGAAACGCCATGGCTCAATATTGCAGCCCATTTATACAGATTTTTTGGCAAAATAGGTTTATTTGCAGGTCATTTATAGATGTCATCTTCAACTTTGGCTCCATTTTTTATCCATAGATCCTTTTCATTATGAGGACTTAATTGTCGCATATCCTTTAAAGTTTCATTTCATAAGTTTGATTTTTTCATCCACGTGCAGCACATTTATTTCTCCCTCAGCTGCTTTTTTTTTTTTTTTTTTTTATTTTGTCTGCAAAAGCATTCCCTAGGGACACCTTATCTGACCCTGCAGTGTGTGCCGCACATTTACAGATTGCTAGTTGTTTTGGTAAGTGCACAGCTTGTAGTAGTTCTTTTAATAATTCTGCATGAATCATCCACGAAAAAGTATTTCACATTTATCTAATGGCAGATCTTTTAAATCATTTCTACTTTTTGCTGTTTGTTCGGCTAATTCCTGACAATCATGCTTTGTACCATCATCTGGGACAGGTAAAGGTGTTGCAGGATTTAAGACCGTGCATCTTTCAATAGTCAGATGGGGTTGAGATAAAAGAGTGGACATACATGAAAGATGTCTAGCAGGTGATAAAAATGTCATGTTTGTCTGCAATAACAGTGCCGATACCGCGTGTGGCACTTTTAGGGTTAGAGGGTGAAACAAAACTATAGCAGCACTAACTTCTACTGCCATAGAAGCAGCAACTACAGCTTCTATGTAGTTGCAGCACACAGTGCGGCAAGGCGCACGCCACACTATCAAGTTTGGAAGAGAAGTATGCTATCGGTACCATTTTATCACCGTGCTGTTGAACGAGCACCGAGGTCATGAAATGACCTCTGCAATCCACCATCTGAACAAATGGTTTTTTATAATCTGGCAACGCCAATGCGGTGCTTGACACGAGGGCTTGTTTTAATTTGCAAAGCGCCTCTTCTGCTTCCTCTGTCCACAACAAAGAGGAAGACATTTTAAGATCTTTTTCGTACATTAATCTACTCAAAGGGGCCACAATTTCTGCATAATTAAGCACCCAGCTTCTACAATAGTTAGTTAACCCCAAAAAAGACATAATTTGTTTTTTTGTTTGTGGTTTTGGTGCTTGGAGAATTGTTGTTTTCCTATCCTCCACTATGGTTCGTCCTCCTTTACTTAAATTATGACCCAAATATTTCACTTGTTCCTTACACAGTTGGAGTTTATTTTTGTTGACCTTATGACCTTCTTTAGCTAGATGTTGTAGAAGCGCTAAAGTGTCTTGCTTACAGGTTTCCCTGTCTGGGGATGCCAACAAAACGTCATCTGTGTACAACAAAACTTGGCTCCCTCCTGGGGGTTGAAAAGTTGACATACTTGCACTCATTACTTGAGAGAAAATTGTAGGGCTTTCACAGTAGCCCTGGGGCAGTCTGGTGTATGTGTATCTTTTTCCTTCAAAAGTAAAAGCAAACCAAAATAACTTCTAAGTTCGTAGAAGTAGTCACCCAATCAGTTGCTGCCTCTCCTTCCTGCACAATATTGCCCAACTGGCGCCATTGCTCGTTTTTCTGTTTAAACAGAGACACGTGCGAAGGAGCCCACGTTCTGTCTAGGAATTTCAATTCCTCCGGGAGAGCAACTGCTGCCACAGAAGTGTGCTTTGTGTCAGTATATAGATAGGTCACAGTTATCTTGGCTGGAGTGACCTTGTTGAGTCTGGCTTCATAGTTCCTACCAGGCCCAGGAACTGTTTTGAACCAAAGTGTGACTTGCAGATCATCAGGTGACATTTGATCCTGCATGTAATGCGTTTTTTAGCTGTTGTTTGTATGGACTGTTTTCATCATTATTTTCCACCAACCCACTGTGCATTTTTAAAAATACAGTTGTCATTCTCACTTTGCAATCATCAAATGACTCATCCTCTTTTTTGTTATATTCGGCTTATTTCAATGTAATTTGCACGGCGTTGGAATCTTTGAACTGTTCTTGCTGCTAGAGCAGTTATTGTGTTTGTTAGTTCCCCGTCATCATGTGCAAGAACAGCCGGTGGATTCCCAGCTAACGGGTTCCACCCTCCTCGAACATGGTGCCAGTCACTGCCTAAAGCAGTCATCCACACTTGTTGGACCTCCTGTCCATTCAGGTGGTAAGATTGACGTAAGTTGTTCATATCTTCAATGAAACGGTTTACGTCTTCTTTAGGGAGATCTAATTCCTTCTAAAGCCTTTTTAATGTCCTCCAGGGTCCACGTTCTGTACACCAGAATTGTGGCCCGTGCCCCCTTCTGCTCCTGCATTCGGATTGGCCACCTGGATCATGGGATACAATCCAGTGGAATGTTGTTGACTATCTCTCCCTTCTGGAGGACAAGTAGGGAGAGAAAGTGGAAGTGCTGAGGAAGCTGTGGCTCCCTGCTCCAAGGTCTCTCCCAGATGTTTTGACCACTCATATTTTTCTCCTTTTGACCTAGTATAAGGTCCACCATAATGCTTCTCCTCATATTCTGGGGGTGAGGGCAACTATATAATCTAGCACTTTGCCCTCCTTGAGTTTCCCTTTTTTGTTGTCCTTATTAGCCCCATTCTCATCTGTTACTCCTCCACCCCCTCCCACTGCTTGCTGCTGCGCTGCCTGCCTTCTCACACTCCCAGGCCCTGTTTCATAGTCCTCGTTGTTATAGAACATTAAGTTTTTTTCTTTACTCTGTTTAACTTCTTTTTTAGATTTTCTCTCCCCTTTTTCTTGTTTTTGTGATTTTTTCTCTCCACCTTCACGTTTTTGTGCTATTTCTAACCAAAAAGTCACATCATCATACCCTTCCTCATACAATTTTTTTTAGAATTTGAGTTTGTTTTTTGTTTTATTTTATCCTGCAGTAGAATTAATTTTTGTGTGTTTAGACGGCCGTCAAAATTATAAACTGTTATCCATTTATCTAAATGTTTGATTTTGCGCGGATCCTGATCTTTGACAAACTTCCAGTCGTTAGTTTTTAGACTGTCTGTTAGCTTGGTTTTACTTATCCCTTTCCCCATTTTTATTAAAATTTGGACCAGTTTTTTCGACTCCTAGGGAGTCCTAGAAACTGGAGATCTGATTCAGTAGGCCAGCAATTGAAAGTACCTGTTGTGGTAACCCTCACTTCAACTCTTTCGAGTGGAGAGTTCTTGCCTGTGCATCCACAAGAGGTTTGCTGCTTACAATCCTACTGTTTTATATGAGATAAAGTACCAAGTGGTATTTATACCTCCAATCACACACACATTCACACAGTTTTTTGTTTTGTCACGGAATTTAAGCGCCTGTTTTCGCCGGACTCCGCCGTCCGTCACGGGTATTCGTCGGGCCCCGTTGCCCACAACAGGACAAGGTGTAAAACCTTGCAACACGGAACTTAAGCGCCTGTTATCGCCGGACTCCGCCGTCCGTCACGGGTATTCGTCGGGCCCCGTTGCCCACAACAGGACAAGGTCTCCAACCTTGCAGCACCAGGCTCCGTTCACCTTTACACGAAATTTTGATCCGTGAAGGACTTCGCCGTCCTTCACGGATTTTGTGCACTACTTTCACCTGTTAGAGTCTAGAATTGACAGGGTTTTCTGTGCGCGCAACGACCCTCAGTCATTCGCCACTTTAAAGAAGAATCTACTCACCCCCTGACGTCTTTCCTTGGTATGTCGTCAACCTTCAGATCCCAGCAGGCAGGCCGAGCCCAGCCCTTTAACAGGTTCTCTTGCCGTGCGCACGGTCTTACTGGGGTCCGCCATACCTGCCGGAATCCGTCCGGTATTTGACCTCCGGCTCGAAGGACCAAAATGTTAGGTTCAAACACCTATGAACATAAATTATGCAAACACAGGAAAGACAAGAGAGTTAGATTCTTTCTACTCGCGAGGAGAACAGACAGAGATGTGCCTTCAGTTACAATCTCCAGCCGCTCTGAAGTCACATTTGTCTGCTCCTCTCTTTTTAATGTTTTCAGGATCCCTAATCACAAGGACGCTGCAGCTCTAAAGGAGGGGAAAACACTTGATCACATAGCTGCAGCGCTGATTGTCATTTACTATCTAAGTCACAAATTATTCTGCACTAGATAATCTCGTCCCGGACACAGAGTTTAACAGAACATGTAGTTAATCTTCACAGAGACAGCTTTATAACTGTCCAGCAGGTCAACGAAGTCAGGCCCCTGGAAAAGAGATCGTAGGAACTGCTGTCTCTGGTTCTCATTAGCAAGATCTTCTGAAGAAAAGAATCAAAGCAAGTTTACAACGTAGAGACATCCTTAATACTTGAATCAGATTAAACAATAAAGGCATAATTGTTAGATAATATGAAAGGTTATATGAGAATAACTAATATTTGATTAATAAAAGCACAATTTCTCCAACAGTTTTCTTTTTAGAAAATGGACTCGTCCTGAAAACTGAAAACTATTTTACTTATTAAAAAAACAAATATTCTGAGTTGACTTCATGCAAAAGTTAAAATATAAACATTAATTTAGTTTTGAAAACTGTTTCACTCCTTCACCAAACGAGGAAGCTGAGAAGAGCAAAGACGAGCCGATTTCTGGATTTAACTCTGATTTTAAATCTTCTGATGCTTCAGTTTACAATCAGAAGCTTTAATTTAGGAGTTTTCAGTGAAATGAAGATTGAAATGTCTTCAGTGGAGATGCTGAGAATGGAAATGATTCATATTCACTGATTGTGACAAACTGCTGACATAACATCCATTTAGATCTAATCTGCAGCATCTAGAAGCAGATTGACTGTAGAGAGAACTTTAGGTCTGATGTAAAACTGAACCTTCACTCTGAAGACGTCTTTCCTCCTTTAGTTTAGTTTTTGCAAAATGACACAAACTTCCTTACTGGAAGTTAATAAAGCAGAACCAGGACAAATGCCAGAACCAGCATTTAAAGGTATCATCATGTCATGACTTGTTTTAGGAACAACTTTCCCTCATTCAGATCAGAGATAAAACAGCAGCTGCTCACATTTCACAGACATTTCCATTAGGAGGTTTTAACTGAACATTGTTCCATGTTTTTACCTGATTAAAACATCATATTACATCTTTTTATGATTATTTTTGACAAACTTCTTCAATCAAACACCATTTATTCCCATAATCAGCACAAACTCACAATCAGAACTCCACAAATTTACTCAGAATATTTTATCATGTTAATACCACATTGTAAAAACACTTTCCTACAACAAATATGACAAAAATCACTAATTTCTTAGACAAGCCTGGTATCAGAACAATAAATGTTCTGCTGATCTTCCTGCTGTCAGATCATTAAATATGAAGAAATGAAAAGTCGACCATTAAGAGCAGAAATCGTCTCTATTCAGCTCCTCTGCAGTTTCTGCAGTAAAGCCAACATTACATCCCTCCTCTCTCAGGACAGAGGTCTCACTCTGTCTGAGTTTCTGCTCCAGTTTCCTTCATTTCATTCTGAAGGATTTATTGCTGATGGAGATTCAGCAGAAAATAATCGTCCTCTAAACCTTTACATGGTTTCTGGATGCTGTTCGTTGTCCACTAATAACCTCCACTGAAGGTTGATCAATTCTGAGTCACTGTGTTTAATTTCTACCATCTGGTCTTTAATCATGTTCACCTTTGACCTTGTGTGGTTCATATCTGCAGGTTTATCACTGTGTGAAATTCACTTGGACTGAAAATGTCTAGAATTGTGTAAATTGTATGAATGTTGCCAAACTTATTGATCAACGTGGGAGAAATCTGTCAATAGTTATAAGCATAATGAATGATATGATGTTTATATAAACTGTTCATAAAGTCAGTTTGAGATTGTTCAGTAAGATTTCCTGTCAGGTTAAGACACGTTGGTTAAGGTGGAGCTTGTTTTCAACTCAGAGAGGTTTTGTAATTTATGATGCAAGTTGGAACCTGCTGAGACTGGAAAGACCTTGCAGAAGCAAATGATAATGAAAAGGAAAGAGAGACAAGAGTCTGAGAGATCCGGATTGTCCTGAACTGCAGACGTGGATCAGGAACACGGTTGGATTTTATGTTGTGATGAATTTTATGAGTAAGTTTATCATGTTTATTTCCAGTTTTTAATATTCTATGTAACATGACAGAATATTAAAGTCATTGCATGTTAAGGAACCAAAGGGAAACATTTTATGTCAGAAAATGTTTATGTTTTGTTTGTAATAAATATGTGAAATTAATCTAGATGTTTCTGGGTTATATATTAAAAATATAATCCTCTGTTTCCATATTTTTATTTTTATTGATCTATAATGTCTGCAGTACTCTGTGGTTCCACGGACATGGAGAGAGACAAACATGTTTATTGACTATTTACTGTTATTGATAAAATCTCTTAAAGTTTGTAAAACTGGAAAGAAGCTGATTTGTTTTATTTTTTTGAGCGTTTCAAATTGAAGATCCTGAGATTTTTAATCTGAATGAAGTCAGACTGAGTTATGAATCCAGTTGTTCCTCATATTGTTAGTGATGATGTTCCTGATGTTCTGCTGCCTCTCCTCCTCCTCTTCCTCTCTCAGGATGAAGATGATCTGCAGCATCCTGCTGCTCCTCATCCTCAGCTCATGTCTCTGTGGTCAGTCTCCATCTTGTCTTTGTGACAGAAAGCTCTCTAGATGGAGCTGAAAGACTCCCATGTTCCAGTTCTCAGTGTGTCTGCTCCTCTCTTTCCCTCTCTGTCTCCTCAGCAGCAACATTTGTAGTGAATGTGACACAGAGCAGCTATCAGGCAGAGGAGAAGCAGAGCATCACTCTGGAGTGGACCTTCACCACCAAGACTCAGGGAACCTGGAACAATCTGTTCATCTTCTGTGAAGCGAACACGGATCATGGAGTCTTTGTTCTCTATCGGGTCCATGAAGGAGTTGAGATTCCAGAGTCTCAGGATGATCAGTTTTCAGGACGAGTCCAGAGCGACAAAGACGTCCTCAGAGAAGGACGAATCAGACTCCATGTGTCCAGACTGAGGACTGAAGACTCTGGTCTGTATCTGTGTGGAGTGAAAACTGAAGATGGATCCAACTCTGGAAGATGTCGACTCAGCGTTTCTGGTGAGAAGAAATCATCAGGATGTAAACAAATTGTTGGATAAATTGTACATAAGTTATCTCACTTTTATTCTAAGTTACTCTTGATCCTATATTCATGATTCAAATGTGTGTGAAATGTTTCTTTGTGTGCCTGGAACTTATTAAGCTTGACCTTTGACCTGGAACCAAGGAGTTGAAAAGCGGGAAATGAATCAGCATAGTGTGACTGCCCGTAACCAAGAGAAGACACGTTTTGTTGTGTTTAGGACTGATTTAGGACTGTTAGGCAGGAAATTCCAACGGCTGCTTTGCGACCCCACCCCCTTAGGCGGTTGGAATCGATTTGTAACTAGGGTGTTCCTAATCAATAAATAGCAGGGTGAGAACGGAGGCTGCTTCAGAGAGTGGACTTGAAGATTGTAACTGGGGCAGTCTTCGACCCTCTCTCACCTGCAGGTCAAAATTAATACTGATGTCTCTGTGTCTTTCTTTGAGCAGATGTATGTTATGGTTATTCGAACCCAACACAAATAATTTTACAAACATTTTGATAAATTCTGACTCCTGTATTGATGAACCAACATCTTCATCTTCTCCATGAATCCTCCTGGATCTCAGTTTCCATCAAATATTAATAAATATTTCTGATTTCTCTCCCAGAAGCTGCTTATCAGATCCAAACTCAGAGACCAAGTTTGACTCCAGAACCAGAGAGACGAGGAAGGAACATCATCATCATCATCAGTGTGGGATTGATAGCAGCTCTGATGGTTCTAATAATAATGTGGATTATTTTGTTTAGGAAGAAAAGAAGGAATCATTTAACAAGTGTAGATGAAACCAACAATACAGATAACGAGGTTGTTCACAATAGTTTAGTTTAAAACTAATTTTTCCAGCACAGAAATATCAGATTTATTTCTATTTATTCTGATCAACATGTTGGATCATCAATGAATGTTTGTAATAATGACGACTTTGAGTCATTTATTGTTTTTGTTTTAGACATTTTAAATAATTTCTAAAGGTTTCTGGACTCAGTAAGAATTATTGACCAATTATTGTGTCTGATAACTGATCAATAATTAAGACTGAACCATTGATCAGATATTGGTTCATTGATCATCAGCCATTTTGTGGTTTTTCACATCATCAATGTGACCAAAGTGATAAATTTGTTATGTTTACGTTAATGTTTTTTTTTTAAATCCTCCTATTGTTGAATTATTTAGATATTAATGTTTTATTTTCACAGATATTTTTAACAAATACTTTTATAAACATGTTATGAAACTAAACATCTAAAGATTTTGAAGAGGTTGTTATAAAAATAAACTTTTTCCTATTTTTAGGTAAAATCAAAGGATTAACTTTAAAAGGAATATCTTTATACTTTAAATTTATTTTAGAAATTAACACAAAACATTATGACATAAAAGTGTTTTGTTTCCTTTAACATGAATCTTTACTATCAGTATTATTTTGTTGTTTCTTTGTTGAAACGTTAGAAATATGAAAGTTTGCATTTCATTACAAAACTGTTACGTCTTCAACAAGTTCAACGTTTTTTATATAAACTTAATGTTTCAACTCAAATTGTTTTATGAGTTTATATTTTTGATCAAATGTATTTTTGTGAATCTTGTGGTTTTCTATCATGTAATGTTTGAGATTGTGTTACTTTGAGCTGCTGAACTGAATTTATCTTATTGTAAATATTGTAAAGTGCAGAAGCTGAAGTTTAATAAATATAACTTATGAGATTTAAAGAAGATTTATTTAGTACAATAAAATAATAACCTGTCTGTGTTGTTGTTCTGCTGCAGGAAGATAAAATCTAATAAATCCTCTGAGTTGTCATAGAAACTCTCTGGTCTTTATGTGAGCCACTTTCTGCAGATGAAAAATCATTTATTAAAGTTATTTAAGCTCATTTTAACTGTAGAAAATGAAAACATTTCAGAAAATTACTTTAACTCCTTGGTTTTTACAAACTGCAGAAACATCCCATAATAGACAGCAGCATAAATAGTTATGTTTAAAAAACTAAAAACTCCTGTTCTAAGAGATTTTAGTTAAATAAACTTAAATAGTTTATTTAATCCAGAGCTGAAATAAACTATTAGTCTCTTTAAGCTAATAGTTCAGAGGTTTTCCTTCAGAATAAAAGCTGAACTTCAGATTCTCCAGCAGAAATAATTTTATTTTCATGTGTCGCTTTAAGAAGCTCTCAATGCTGGAGAACTCCTGCGCTTCCATTAGCAGCCAGCAGGGGGCGCTGCGAGGATAAAACGAGGCTCCTTCTCCTGCCTCTTCCTGCTCTGACATGGTGACACTTCAGATGAGTTTTGTTTGTTTGGTCAACAATATTTTAATCTATTTTATTTAAGCAGGTGAACCCTGTTGAGATCTAGATCTCATTTTCTAGAGGAACCTGGGCAGAAATCTGCAACTCGCAGCAACCTGGAGACAAAAGTCAAACTAATTAATACATTTGCACTAATTAATGCATTTGCACTAATTAATACATTTGCACTAATTAATGTATTTGCACTAATTAATGCATTTGCACTAATTAATACATTTGCACTAATTAATACATTTGCACAAGATTCAAACAAATACTAACCCATTTAAAAGACTACAAGTCCCATCAGGCCTTGTTGTCTGGCTGAATATCATCTGGACTGAGTTCATCCAACCTCTGGAAGGAAATGATGAAAACTTTCTCTGATCAGTTGAGATGTGAAGATTGAATCCTCTGACATTTAAAGCTGCTGGTTTCAACGTTTTGGTGGCAGCAGATCAACAATAACATGAAACCAAAGTGAAATCCTGACAGAGGAGAGACTGAAGGAAGAAACCACAGAAACAGACGGAGGATCTGCTGGCATCTAAAGTCCAACAGGCTGATAGAACCAGGTTCTGGTTCCTGCTGACGACCCAGAGACTCTGATCTCTACCAGCACCAGAACCACAGTCAGAACCAGAACCAGAACCAGAGTCAGAACCACAGTCGGTAAACAGTCTCAGTTACGTTTCTAGAGCATCTGGACCTCAGAGTCTCTGAGACACTTTGAAACAGAACCACTTCAGTTTAAATGAATCCTCCCAGTTCCACCAGTTCAGTCTCTCTGTGTTAAACTGGGACGTTCTGAACATGAAGAAAATAAATGTTTGACTAAACGGTTCTGGACAGTTTTCATCCTAGAAATACTGCAGACAGAACTTCAGTTTCTAAGTTTCAGGATCTGATTAAAGCCTTGATGTTGTTGTGAATTCAGACGGTTTATAATAAATGATGATTATTTTATGATTTTCTATCAACTGAATGTATTTTCTGAGCTCTGCACTGAATATATTCAGAGAAAATCTCCAGATCTCAGTTTGTCATTGTTTCATTGTAGAAAATGAACCAGAGGCATGCTGGGAAACGTAGTGACAAAACTGAGCTGGAGCTGCAGCTGAGAAAACTTGGACTGCAGAGATGAAGGATAAAAAATTAAGATTTTGATTTTCTGTAGATTTTTTACAGAACAGAAAACAGTTCATGTGGTCGTTTCTTCAGCCACATGAACTGAAAAAGAAACTGATGAATAGAAACAGTTCCTCTTCTCCTTTGGTAACGTTCCTACTGTCAGTCAGTCGTCTTGTTTTGCTGCCTAAACTTTGTTTACTCACTGAATGACATTATTAAGTACCAAGCGATTCTCAGGGCAAGATAGAGGAAGTTGTGTAAGTTGTTTCATCTGCAGGTTGTAGATTCTCAGGCCTTTAATGTAGAATAAAAAGTTAGATAATATTATTTCTTCATATTAACTTCAGCATGCTGTTCAGGATAAAAAAAAATAAAATACAAATAATTAACCTCTCCTGGTTATAATGTCAGAGATCAAATTCATCACATTTATGGATCATTTAACTCTGGTTGTCACTGATAATAGATCTATTGATCTATAGATCTATAGATCTACTAACTGTGTGAACAGTTTGCTTTTGACTCAGAGATGAGAATAAATCAACATAAAATAATTTTTGTAATTGGAGACATGAGAGAAAACTCTGGTTTTCTGTTACAAACAGACACAATAAATTTCTTTGTTCAGCAAACATTTAAAAACATGGAGGATCTGAACAGGAAGTGAAACTTCCTGATTGGAGACAAAAAGCTGAGATTCTGACTGAACTCATTCAGTTCAATGAATCTCTGAGGATCAATCGATCAACTGATCTCTGTTAGAGGAAGAAAACTGTTCAATGAAGCAACAACTGGAGCAAACATCTGGTTTATAGCAGCTGATCTACTGATTCTAGCTCTATAAACCTCTGGAATAGATTTTATTGAACTGAAGTGAATCAAACTGATTCTAATCAGAATCCAGATTCAGTTTTCAATAATCAGATAATTTCTAAAAATGAAATAAAACTCAGGATTCACAGTAAAATGTTGTACAGTCAGCAAGACATAGAAACAGGAACAAACTAATGGTGGTTTCAGGTCACATGCTGGATATTTATGACACTGACAGGAACTAAAACTGTAGACCAGAAACAGTTTGTAGTTTTTCTCTCACTTTGCTTCATGGATCAATCAACAACTGATCGGCTCTACAAACTCTGAGGAACAATGA